>PVIC010024146.1:0-26322 GCA_004025085.1 Thryonomys swinderianus | reverse complement strand
AGAGAGAGAGAGAGAGAGAGAGAGAGAGAGAAGGAGGAGGAGGAGGAGGAGGAAGAGGAAGAGGAAGAGAAAGAAGAAAGATGAGACCGGTGGATTTTTTCTGGTACTGGGAATCTAACTTGGGATCTTGAGCCCGCCTGGCAGGCACTGTGATCCACTATGAAGCAAGTAGGTGCAGGAGTAGACAAAGGAAACCTACTGTAGTACATCGAAGTAGAGATAGTAGTGGCTGATAGTAGGAAGGAAGCAATGGAAAACCGAGAAGCAAATTCACGAACCATTTTCCTGGTAGAATTTATAGTATCTGCTTATAAGAGAGAAAAGAGTGATGGTCTGGCTTCTGAAAGGCAATGATTATGTCATTTACAAAAGGAAGGAAAATCGAGAAAGGAACAAACCTAGAGGCAGAAAAACGAAGGTTCTGTGCTAAATATGTAGATATGCATGTATATATGGGACTTATTTGAATGTGTATAATTATAAATATATGTCATATACTTAAATAACTCGTAAACCATTGGTGATGTGTTCCTGAAGCACAGGAGACTTAGTGGAGCACTCAGTAGAAGATGCTCTATTCTTTTACTCAACAGTATTTTAGCTACTGTAGTGCTGCGTGAGTGTGGAGAGAAAAATGACCAGGGTTTGTCCTTACTGACATTATCATTGGCCTTGGTGGAGCGAATTCAGTGCAAAGATGGTGGATAAGGATTTGGTATAAAAGGAGGAAAAATACCTTATAGAAGATAAGATGGTGAATATAACTTTTTGATAGGGAGATGTAGACAACTGAGGTGAGGGGCGGTGTTACATTTCAGCAAGCACAGCTTATGAAAGGAGATATGCTTTAAGCTCCGCAGAGAGAACCTGCAGCTGTACAGACTATAGAACCTGATAGATACTGTTTTATGCCATAGGTACATCTTAGGATATAGCTTACTTTATGAATTAGATCCAGTAGGATGAACCAAGGCTAAAACTAAAAGAAGCATTGCACCAATGGTCTGTAACAAAAGTTATGAGGAAGTGGTCTCTCTGGAATATGGAGTCACCAGGCTGTGATAGTGTCCAATGAATTTCCTTGAATATCATGGGAACGAACATGGAGAAAGTGCGGAGGTGAAGAGGGCCCAGTCCTATGGCAGGTGAGAAAGTAGGGGAGATGCTTAGTGTTTACTCCTGTTTTTTAATTCATTTGTCTGGACTTTGATTAACTGAGAATGGCTGAAGAAAGACAAAATATAAAATTTAAATAATAAGAAGGAAAGGTAGAGGATGTTCAGGAAGGCCTGAGTGTCTGAGCTTAATAGCTATAAACTTAGAACATCACTAACTGCACTTATGTGACAATATCCAGATCTTTCAGATAGAATAAAACACAAAGAACTCTAACATGGATTTTTTTAAAAAAATTGAATTCTTTATTGGTACATTTTATAGACAGCTCACAATCATACTCAACATTGGTGAATTTGATTTTTAAATATCAAGCTAGGTTTTATACCAGGTAATAACAATGGAGAGAGTGGTGGTAAAGAGTATTGAGGGAGTTTGCAAGAGTGAAAATTGTAATGACATTGTATTGTATTTAGTCGTTTGACACAAAAATTTGCCAGACTAATTTCAGTGGGGACTTCTATGCACAGGACTCTCACAACACAACTTTCTCAGTAGGGCTGTATGGCAGAGAACTGACTCTATGAAGCAATCTTTGCTTCCCTTGTGGATCAATTCCATTACATACTGGCAGTGGGACGTGCCTGCTACCCAAATCCATTCCGTTTTTTGAAAGACTTGTGTATTTTGTTTTTTCGATATGATCTCACTTTGTAGTTCAGGCTGGCCCTGAGCTCACTATGTAACCCAGGCAAACCTCTAACTCAGCAATCTTCTTGCCTCTGCCTCCTGAGTGCTGGGATGACAGGCGTGAGCCACCACGCCAGGGACTGTGGTGTGTGGTACTGATGGCTGTGGGGCATGAGTCACCACGCCCAATATTATTGCGTGTGGTTACAGGGGATGGAACCAGCGACCTTGAGTTTGCTAGGCAGGTACCAGAACCACTGAGCTAAATCTCTGGCTGAAAGACTTAAGTATTTTAAAGACATAAATATATATTAGATTTGAACTATTTTAAGTAACTTTGCAGTACAGATTGGATTGATTTTTTTCAGATAATGATGAGCCAAGATCACAATTTAGCTTCCTGAGTAGAAAATCTCTACATTCAAGTAAATCCAGATCATCATAGTCAAATCTGACCTCAGCAAGAGATCAAATAAATACAACTTTGTATTATTTAATTGGTTATATTTCAACTTTCTATATTTTATGGAAGATGAAACAAAGTATGCTGTGTAACACTTACCGTGCATAACCTGGAGAAAGAGTACATTCAGCTCAATGCGTAGTAGCTATCATTTTCATAAACTAGGGCAGACAAGTCTGGGATATGTCTCTTGATGACACATGAATGCATCTGATAGCACATTTTAAAGTTAAATTCCCTGCAGATATTGAAAGGACTTGTTTGTCAAGATGAGTTCAAATTACATCCCAAAGCAATGGAGAATAACTGCAGAATTTTTTTTTAACATAAGAAGTATCTAGAATATATAAAGAGCTTAGAATGGATGGAGGGGTTTAGGGGAGGAAAGAAAAATTATGGTAAACAAAGGAAACACAGCTTGTATATAAGGGGGTGGAGGGTGGTAGGGTAGGTAGGTGAAAGGGAAAAATGGGAATTAAGTTGTTTCATATACTGGTGCAAACTGTCAATGTGGAGTGTAATTACGATGTTTATATGTAATGTACTAATAGAATGTTACAATAAAAAGAAGAAAAAAAGAGCTTAAAAAATCAGTCCCCCCAAATTTCAAGACCCACTTCAAAAATGGGCATCTGAAATGAAGAGACACTTTTCAGAGGAAGAAGCTGCCAAGAAGCATATGAAGAAATGCTCAACATCGCTGATCATTTAAAAGATTCAGATGAAAACAACACTGAGATTTCATCTCAGTCCACAAAGAGTGGATGCTATTGCAAAATTAGCCAGCAACAAATGCTGATGAGGCTGTGGAGAAAAAGGAACAAGTCTCCACTGTTGGTGGGAATGTAGTACAAGCTCTATGGAAGTTAGTGTGGAGATTCTTTAAAAAACTAGGATTGCTGGTCCTATTTGACCCTGCTATTGCCCTGCTAGGAATATACACAAAAGAATTAAAAGAATCATGTTGTAAAGTCATATGTACACCTATGTTCATAGCAGCTCAGTTTGTGATGGCTCAATCTTGGTAATAACCCAAATGGCCACCAACTGGAGACTGGATAAAAATATGTGGATTTTCTATAAAATGGTGTATCACTCTGCCTTAAAGAGTGATAAGTCTTTATACTCATTTATACTCAAATGAGTATACTCATTTATACTCAGATGGACATACCTTCAAGAGATACTCATAAGTGAAATAAACAGGACACAGATGTGTAAATATCTGTTCTTTGGTATGAGAAACTGAAGATGTTAATGATTTCTAGAATGTGTGATGGCTATTGTGAAATAGAAAATATTCAAAGGGAAATGTGGTGGAAGAGTGAGTAATGAGGGATAAAGAAAAATGTGATGGTAATAAAAATAGGGAAGCAAAGTTTATGTATTTAGGGGATAAGGGGTTATGGGGTGGGTAGGGGAATGGGAAAAATGAGAATTAAATTGTATCATATCCTGGTATAAATCCCTTTCCCCCAAATCATGTTTTCTTGATCTTTAATTGGTTATAATTATTCAATAAAGGAATAAGTAAGTGGATAGGGTACCAAGGAAAACCAAAATGAAGAAATTTCTTTTGAAGGGGAGAAACTGGGGAAGGTATTTGAAAGATAAAGTGTTCTGATGGGATGGAGAGGAAGAGCAGGAATCTTGTTCCATGAGGTGATGGAGTGGTGGGAGATTTCTTCCACATAGGAACAAAGAATAATCATGGATCTTGAAGTAAAGAAGGGAGCATATTCAGTCGTTAGTACTTTGATGATTTTTACAAGGGAAATTCACAGTTTGGAATGTTCTAAAGCAGAGTGTATCCCAGTGTCTTGAGACACCAGGCTTTGAATTTGCATTTGCATAGATGTCATAGGATCTGTGCTTGAAAATTATGACTCACAACCCTGTATGGTGAGAAGTGGTGGAAGAAAGATCAAGACGGAGAACTGGTGAGGATAATATTTTGAAAAATAACTCAATAGAAAGACAACTTTCACTTGAAAAGCAATGATGACAATGGGGAAAGCGAGACCTCATGGGTGACTTCAAAGCACGTTCCTGAATCAGTTCTGAGATCCCAGTGTGGGCACTGGGCTCTTCTTCACTGCCAACTGCTGAAGTGCACACGCTGCCACTTCGCTGGTCATGTCCCCAACTCTAGATAACTCCACACCCACCCTGCTGGGCTCAGAGACAGGTACTAGAAAACCTGGGGTAGCCACTGTGCCCTGGAAACCACTAGACAAACTGCCTGCAGGAAATCCACTATGCATAATTAACACAGCCCACTTGCCACACACAAACTCCCATGACAGCGCCAGCTTCTGCCTGATCCTAGAGTCGATCCCTCTGGTGACCATGCCTGGCATCCTTCTCTCATTTGAAGCTGAAACAAGCAAACAAAATGTTTACTTTTCTTCTACTCAACTGGCAATGTTCTGTGTCCTACCGTGAAAGGAATCTTTAAATATTTCAAAGTATATCTTGAATCAGATTCAGGATTATGTGGTTACTGTACAGAGGTAATATGTGTGTTGGAGTAGAGAACATAACGATCCAAAGGAAAACACGGAATTCAGGTAACCGAAGGGCAGATGCCCAAGGAGTACTTATATTTAAGATACGGACTAAGGAGAAAAACGTGAAAGGAGTTGGGAACGAGCGGTCTACAGCAGGCAAACTGGCAGAGGAACATAATAAGCCAACGATCAGTGTGGAATCCGTGTCCATGAAGGTTTTCAGAACCACTTTCATTGATCAGAAATAGATAGGAATGGTCAACTGCGGTTAGTGTCATTACAAGGAAATATAGCAAGGGCTTAAAACAGTTTAATAGCTATTAATTTACACATTAATTCCTGTGACAACTTCTTCAAGCAGAGAGTTGTTTTATTTTCACCACCATTGATGCATGTCCCTTTTTATAGTATTTAAATGTCAGATTCTTATAATTTACCTCTCTCATGTATTAAAGTGTAACCACTCAGCATATAAATCACAGATATGTTCAGCTGCTTTTTAAAATCACGTGCAGTCACTGAGGTGCAGTTGTTAGTGGGTTGATATTAAAAGATGCACATATTTATTTTACTCCATCATTGACATTTTAGCGCTTTTCTCTGTATCCAAATGCCTGATACTCTGGAACTGGAGGGGGCCCCTTGCAGATTTTCAGGTTTTCCCAATGTCACATGACAGTCACCAGAAAATGAGCTTGAAAATTGTCTTGACTGTGCATGAGTAACGTGTTCTTTTATTTTTCCCAAAAAGCGCTAAAGAAACTAGATGCATAATCTTATAAGTTTAATGTCAAAGTCCTCAAGTTCATATTCCTATGGCAAGAGCTTACGTTCCTTTGCAAGTTGTTTTCTGTAAAATGCCCCATAATTGTTATGAAATTATGAGGTTTCCCATTTATGACTCTTGTGCTTAGACAGACTATGGGGAATAATTGCTCTAGGATCCAATTAACTTCATCCTACTCAATGAATAGTGAGCATATCCTTTAACCTAATAAATCATCATATAAGCTGATGTTTCTGCTTACAAAGGTAATTAAACAAGTTATAAATCTGAATGGGATAAAGAAAAACATACAACATAATAATCAAACATATATAGCATATTCATTTGCTATGTTATTCTGGGCTAGGCCCTTAGACGGTGAAGTACTTTCCTAGGTAAAAAGAAAACAGAAAAAATTCTTCATAAGCACAAACTCTCCATGACAAATGTGATTACTATTTACTTGTAAACACATACCGATGGAAAAGAGAATAGATGGATACTTTAATCTCCTAGGAAGGCAATGTTTGTGCTGCTCTATTGGTTTAATAACATTTACTCCAGAGAGGTTAAAGGATAGGAGCATGAGAATTAAATACTCACTTTTGCAAAGTTGAAAAAGATATAGTTACACATTTTAACGCTTTTTTTTTTTTAACTTTTAGACAGGTTCTTGCTCTGTAGTTCAGGCTGGTCCTGAGCTCACTATGTAGCCCAGGCAAATGTAGAATTTAAGGCTATTTTATAAAGGATTAGTTAATAGTCTTACTAAATCATGCCATATACCGGTACAAATTCCCAATATTGAGTGTGATCATGATGTGTATATAAAATGTACCAATAAAAAATTCAAATTTTTTTGGGCCAGAGGATTAGCTCAGTGGTTCCGGTGCCTGCCTCGCAAGCGCAAGGTCTTGAGTTCGATCCCCGGAAACCACATACAGTGCTGGGCATGGAGACTCATGCCCACCAGCAATCAGTACCACATACCACAGTGCAGGGGCATGGTGGCTCACGCCTGTAATCCCAGCACTCGGGAGGCAGAGACAGGAGGATTGCTGAGTTCGAGGCTTGCCTGGGCTACATAGTGAGCTCAGAGCCAGCCTGAACTACAAGGTGAGACCCTGTCTCAAAAAAAAAAAAAATTCAAATTAAAAAAATACTCTGATGTTGTCTGCATGTTAATATCAATAGACCATAATATATATCCAAAATGTACCAATAAATTTAGTAAATGGAAAGAGAGAAGGGGGGATCGTGGAAAACATGCTAATGTCCATTTCTCTTTTGCATGGGTTTTAAATTAACTGTGCTGTAACTGGCCCAAATTTATTATGAAATCATAAAAAGATGGAATGATATTTTCCTCATTCTGGGAGAATGAAGCCTTGGGCATATTGGAGTATCAGCAACAGCCTACGATGGCAGTGATAACTTTCTTTGGAACAGTCTGTCCCCTCATTAGGTGAGACAGAAATCTGCTTCCCAAAAATAAAAGGGGAAGTAAAATGAAGGGAAGAAAATATGTTCCTACTTAAAATGAAAAATGTGAATGAACAAATCTTTGCACAAATATTTGTTTTCATTATCAGTTTGTTGCTACAGACAGCACAAATTTCACTGTCTCATTTCATGGAGGTTATTTCTTTTTTTATAGTTTAGAGGTGAAGCTTGTGCTGTATTCTAGTTCGTATTTGTAGACACAAAGATATTAACTAAAAAAGAAAAAAGATGAAAAACTTGAACCATAATTAAAAGAAAGGCTAATTGTTAACTTAATTATTAATAATTAATTTACTTATTACAAGTCATTTGCATTCCAGGAATTGAAATGAATCCCATAAAGGTTTTATTGTGCACTTGAATTTGATAATGCAATCAGATTTCAGTGCTCTAGCTTTCAAATCTAAGTGGAAATTTGTTTGATAAAGTTCTTACACACATTAAAAATGATATACCACCCATATACTGCACAAAGTGCATAGAAAGAAAAACAAGAATTATGAGAAATATATGTAAGAGCTTAGAGAAGAATGAATACATGGAAGAAGCTATCAGATTCTTGAATGGTGAAAGTCAGCATTGCAAATGTGCTAATAAGATTAAGTGACCAGTTTAACGTAATTCCAGGAAAGCATTTAATAGGTCATATTATTAGTCGTAACAGTAGTCACTAAGAGAAGTATGTTACAAAGGCATTCTAAAAATTTTAAACTTTATACTGATTTAACATATTTAGGACACTGAACATAAAACGAAGTCTTAATAAGTATTTATTAGTAGATACATTAGTGTTTCACTATGTAGTTGAGATGCAATTTTCAGTAATATTTAGTATCAAGTAGTATAACAACCACTCAAAAAAACTACACTATATCGTTGAAGTGTTTGCTGTTAGGAAAAGTTTTCCTGAGTCATATGGAGTGAAACTGCAACAGAAATTCAGCATTCCTAGGAGACCCCGTATTTAGCATTAGCAATATTTAAATGCAAGCACAGCGTTCTCACCCCAGCAGTAAACTTAGGGGGATCAGATGCGGAACATGCCTGAGTAATGCACCATCGTTAGTCTCAGGGGAGCACGACTCAAATCCAATATCGATCCGGGGGAACCAGGCTGGAGTGGAGTCAGACTCACCTGTTCATCAGATTCTAGCCCTAGGCCGAAAGCCCCGTGCTTGGGAGGCCCACTTGTCACAAACTATTGAAAAGTCAAATGAGCAAACACTGCCCTTATTTCCTCTTTTTTTAAGCTTTATTTTTCTACTATGACTACATTTTTTACTTCTTGTTGGATCTTTCTGCCCAATTTTCACTGAGTTGTGAAATTACTTAAAGATAATAAGCTTAATTTTTGTGGCTTCACATAGTTATGTCATTTACAGTTTTCTAATAATAAAAATCTAAAAATATCCCCCTATAATCATATACTAAAATGGTTTTTCCACAGCAGTAGTGTGTGTTCAAATCTTTATCATTTGAGTTGTATGGAGTGGATTGTATGAGTTATATGTATGAATTTTTTTTTTCTGGAAAGCTCTAAAGAAACTTCGAAGCATAAGAAATCACAGATGAGGACAAATAATACTTAATACGCATATGAAATTAAGAGTATCTTCTTAAGGGTGGAGATTTAGCTCAGTGGTTCTGGCACCTGCCCAGCAAGTGCATGGTCTTTGATTCGATCCTGGCAATCACAAACAACAATACTGAGCATGGTGACTCATGCACACCAGCAGTCAGTGCCACATAGCACAGTGCCAGGTGTGGTGGCTCACGCCTGTAATCCCAGCCCTTGGGAGGCAGAGGCAGGAGGATTGCTGAGTTTGAGGCTTGCCTGGGTACATAGTGAGCTCTGGGCCATCCTGAACTACAAAGTGAGACTCTGTCTTAAAAAAAAAAAAAAAGAATATTTTCTTCATAAGTAGATTTTTTTTTTGTAGAATGGAAACCCAGTTTCCCGTGTACAAATAAAAAATTGTATTTGAAATTTTGAAGTTCTACTCAAATTTTTAACTATGATTTTATTCATTTTTCTTGAGTCACCAGAATAATTTTACATAACAACATTTTACATAATAACATTTATCTATGAAAGGGAAATATGTAAATAAGAAATTTTGCTGGGTTCTAAAGTTATATTTATGAGTGCTATATTTCCTGGTCATACGTCCGAATAACTAATTCAACGCCTATTTGCACAGGAATCACAAATGCCCAGATTACCTTCCTAAACTGATCTGAAAACACTAGGTTTATAAAAACTTACTTCTCTCTCCAGGAAGAGAGTCTGATAGAAGTAGAGAAAAGAAAGTGCAAGGAAGGAATAAAGGAGGGAGGAAGGAAGGAAAATGTTGGTTAATTAGAAGGGAAGAAGGGAAAGAAGGAGGAGGGAGAGAAGAAAGGAGGGAGGGAGAGAGAAAGGAAAAAAAGAAAGGGAAGGAAGAAGAAGGTAGGCAGGAGGAAAAAGAAAAGGACAAAAGAAAATGTTGCTTGTTTTGTTGAAAACAGCTACTGGTTTAGGGGACATTTGTTTATATGATTTCTTAGTTCTGTTATATGGTACTGTGTGTTGTAAATCTGGAAGCAGAACAGAATATTCAGCATTATCCCTACTTAGTTGACCACAAAACATTTATTACTAAATACTTGTTATGCTTACAATGGAGTTCATTTTGAAATACTCCCCTAATGACATGAGGTTCTTCTTAAAAAAGGGCAGTTAGCACAGACTAGATAGTTATCATTCCGATTCTACGATATCATACTACTTTTTAGCATTGTTTCTGATAATGAGCCAGAACAAATAATTTTTAATATTCTTAAAATTAAATAATGTATGACATATTATTTCATTAAGACTAAAATTACAGTCCTAGGACTAAGACTTACAATGTTTGTCAAACCGTGCAGCTACCTAATTTATGCCACACGTTTTTTGCTAGTTATTCAATTATTCATCATTTTGTTAATATGTCTCTTTATTATATTTTCAAGAGGGCCCTAAAACAATCTTTCCAGAGAATTCCCCATTAAATTCAGAGCTAGGTCCATACTACTTCTATTTCTTAGTGCCGTTATGATAAAACGAACAGAGCTGTCATTGGCTAATTTATCTCCATGACCAAGCGTTTAAACTCTCCAGAGAAACTTGTGTTTAAATAAGGTATGCTTGACCAAGAAAGGTTGTCATGTATTAACTGTCTCTGCGGGGAGTTGATGTTAAAAGTATAATTGGTTCAGGGAAGGGAACAGAGAATAAACTCCACTATTCTCAGTCTGAAAAGCAGTGCCTTGTCTCAGTGTGGGAGCCCTTGTCACTTCTGACTAAGAAAGTGCCACCGTATGCAATTAGCAGAGGGAAGACTTCTGCTTTTCAGAGCCTCCTGATTTTTTTCTACCCCGAGGATAAGAACGCTCTTGATGTGCATTTTCTGATTGCTGTTTTATCAGCTGCAGTGAGAAGAGGCATTCTGGAACTTTCTTCTCCTTCTATCAAAGAATCAGATTTTTAAATTTCTTTTCTCATTTATTTGTGACCCCTTCTTCCTCTGGGCGTTTCGTATGTTTTTAGTCTAATTCACAAAAAGCATTTATGTTGCTGGATTTCAACATTTTACTTACGCTACACAGGCACAGCACTGCCCAGCACTACAAAAGCAAAACCAGTTTTGAATAGGGTTAGGGTTAAAATAAATAATACAAAACAAAACCCTTTAATTACACACACACACACACACACACAAAACACAAAAAATCCTCCTAGTTTTTAAAATCCAGATATCAAATATAAGATTCTGATTTCTTAATCACAGAATAGAAAGATTAAAGCAACCGAACTGTAATTTGTTCGTCCTTTCCTTCTTTAAATATCTCTACTCAGAAATAGTTGCAACAAGGGATAAAGTATTTTATACAGATTTTCATTGTGATCACACAGTCTTGACTTGGCAAACCACAAAGGCATTTGCAACCTGTCTCAGTTTACTTTAGAAAATGTTTCATTTTCCCTTGGCATCATAATTTATTGTTTCTATTGTTTTCTTTACAGACTTAGGATGGACTAAATTTTTCTGATTTCAGAAATCTAAGGCTGGAAATCATCTATATTCTCTCTCAGAGAGAGCAAAAGTATGAAATACAGTGACAGCTTTGATGACTGACTTTTTCATGGCCAGCATAGACTACAATGATAATAATTCTTGGAAATATAATAGGCCAAGGAGTAGCCTCACCCATTATTACTTTTTTTTTTTTTTTTTTTTTTGAGACAAGGTCTCACTTTGTAGTTCAGGCTGGCCCTCAGCTCACTATGTAGCCCAGGCAACCCTTGAACTCAGCAATCCTCCTGCCTCTGCCTCCCAAGTGCTGGGATGACAGGCATGAGCTACCACACCTGGCACTGTGCTATGTGGTATTGATTGCTGGTGGGCATGAGTCACCACACCCAGCATTGCATGTGGTTACCGGGATCGAACCAGGGACCTTGTGCTTGCAAGGCAGGTGCTGGAACCACTGAGCTAAATCTCCAGCCCATCCCGTTATTACTTTTTACCATAGTTTAATATGTACTTTATCATATTATACAATCTTCTTGATTACTGTACCTATAATACAAGAAAGCTAAGGTTTTTTTTAACCTCTGCTAATTTTTTAAATTTACTTAATTTTATGGTAAGAGATTTATAGCATTCTCACTGTAGTAGCAATTTTGGTAATATTTCTTTTTCTTTCTTTTTTTTTTTTTGAGACAGGATCTCACTTTATAGTTAAGGCTGGCCCTGAGCTCCCTATGTAGCCCAGGCAAGCCTCGAACTCAGCAATCCTCCTGTCTCTGCCTCCCGAGAGCTGGTATTACAGGCATGAGCCACCACGCCCGGCACTGTGGTATATGGTATTGATTGCTGGTGGGTGTGAGTCACCATGCCCAGCATTCTATGTGGTTCTGGTAATATTTCTTACAAAATATCAAACAGATTTTTCTTCATATATTTTTTGTAGTCAGATGTCATTACATTCATTATTTTAGTATATGCTCATTGAATTCTTTCTTTTATTCTACAGTGTTAATATTGGTACCTATTAGCATTGTTTACTACACTACATTTTATTAAATGTCAAATGGCTGAAATGCTTTTACTTTGATTAATGTTTAGAAGCTGTTTAATTTGCTTAATTGAGTACAGAGCATAGTATTATTTTAGTATTGAGGTATTATGTTTGTACTTTGATCTTATACTTATATTTAAGTATTTGTAACAAACCAAATAATTAAATGCCTTTATCCTTCTCTGTAGTTAGATAGTGACTTTATCTTACTTAATATCTCTTACCATTATCCTGACCTTGCTATTGATTTCTTGAGGTCTAAATTTTATTTTTATGTGATTTGGTGATTTGTGCTATTTTGCAGACAAGAATGTCATTGAGAAATAATTCCTCTAGTAAAAGATATGGCTTAAAGAGTAAACTGGTTTGCTTAATGTATTTTTTTCTCTCAATTTTTATTTTTTATTCATACAATTTATAGTACATAGTGATTATATTCTTCAAAGGGAGTTGCTATATGTACACACATATCTTAATTCTTTTTTCATTCCTTCTCCATTTCTTGGTCCCTTTAGCTTTTGTGGAAGATGTATCTCCCTATTTCCTGTTACTTATTTTGTGTTTTGCTTCTTATTTACCTTTCATATTTCTCATATCAGAGAAATGATATGATATTAAAGTTTCTGTGTCAGATTTATTTCACTTAATATTATGGTTTCTGAGTGCACCCATGTCTCTGACTTGAGTTTTGCTTTCTTTATGCAAAGTAGTACTCTCTTGTCTGGCTCCAACCTGAGAAACTTTCCTTTTAAAGGCTCAAGTGATTAAACTGGGCTTATGCATATGATCAAGGGTGATCTTTTCATAATTATGCCTGAAAGTTCTTTTCACAGATTGTAGCCAGATTAGAGTTTGAGTTAAGAAGTGGGAGGGTTGAGTGGGTATCTTTGGAATTATGTCTGCTGCAGGTGAAAATGCTCGAACTTGTGAACTATACTGATCAAACCTATTTTTCTGTTTTTCAATACCGAGGATCAAACTCAGGCCTTTGTGCATCCAAGGTTGGCATGGTACCACTTGAGCTAAATCACCAGCCCTGATCAAACCTATTTTTTGTGCAGGTTAAAAACAAAGGGAGCTGGGTATGGTAGTGCACACCGGTAATCCAAGCATTCAGGAAACTGGGGCAGGAGGATTGCTTCAAGTTCCAGGCCAGTTTGGACTAGATAGTGAGTTGAAGCATTGGCCTTAACTACCTAGTGATACCATACTGAAAAAAAACAAAAGAGAGAGAGAGAGAGAAACAGGGGACACATGAAAGAAGACTGACAAAACGTTAGCTACCAAAGCTGTCATACAAAATTTAACTTATTTTATGTATATGCTCCCTTAATTAAAACAGAATAAAAACACAGACATCTTAAAATTTCCAGGACTGTCAGTATTTTAACTGCATTGAAGAATGAATCCTCTGAGCAAATGGTGAGCGTGGTCACAGTGTATAAGCTGAAAGGTACCAACAAAATTAAAAACAAATAATCATCTCAGGCTATAATTTGTCTTTTCTCTACACTGATCTAGATTTCAAGAGGTTGGAGAAGTATAAGTTGTCAGATTAGCTCCGTGCAGATGGGGCACAGAAGGCCCCAGACAAGTGAGAAGATGCTGGTGACAGTCCTTCATAAGCCTCATCACTCTGACTCGTGAGGAAGAAAATGACACCATCTGTGTTGTCACTCTCGTTAACCTTCTACTTCGAACAGAAAAGATAAACTAAATAGTAGGAACAGGCAAATGACTGCAAGACAGTGTTCGTATGAGGCTTACTGAAAAAGCCAGCTGAAGATGAATCATTTTGTCCCCATGTATCCCTAATTATCCATAATTGGTGAATAGTTATTTTTAAAGTGCAGAAGAGAGTTTATGATAAAATGCTAAGTGTCAACTCTGATTTAAATTTGAAACCACCTTATTTTAACCCATGAAGTCACATTTCTCATGTTGGTGGACTCTTACTTTTTTTCAATACTTGAGTAGTTCTTATAATGAGTCAGAGATATAAAATAAATTTGACCTTTACATGCCATTTGACAAGAAAAGGACCTTATATTTTAGTATTGGTTAAGGAAACAGATTTTATTCAGTTTGGTTAAAATCATGAGAGAATATTGTTTTGTGTGGCTGCTGGTTTTCTAATTCTAGGCTGTTTGGTTAATTTGTCAGACCCCAGAGATCCTTTTCTTTCCTCTCTTCATACCAGCTCTAGGGAAAGGAACTAACACTGTGATATGATTGAAAGTCTGTGTAGTGAACATTAGCAGTCATGGTAATGTCTTATTTTTCTGAGTGCCTAGAATACAGTGTTAGGTAATTTATTTGGCCAATCTGCATTTTCCCTGTGATTTTTTGAGGCCAGGTATCTGCCATTTGCAACCATTTTACTTACACACAGAACTATTTCCTCTTTGGATTGTCATACCTCATTACTAGGACAGAGATTTCTCAAGAAATGCGGGCTTTATTTGGTAAAGGACTCTGCTAATCACAAGATAAAATTCAGTCTCCAGTCTGTCCCGGAAGGGAGTTTGTAACTTGACTGAACTATTTTCTCCCACCTCATCTGCCTCTCCCCTTTGCAGCAGTGAAGCCGTAATCCTGCAGTTCCTCTGCAGTGTATTATTATAATGAAAGAAAACATTTTCAGAAGTGGTATATTTTTCAAACTTCCTTATACATTAATGTTCAATTAAATCCTAACATTTAGAATAAAGGCTAACGCATATATTTTTGCAATAGATGAATGTACTCAAACCATGTTATTATATTTGTTATATTTTAGTTAAAATACATTAAAATGTTATTGTTATAGATAGAGCAGCATAATTCTTCATGGGTTTATTTGTTTATATGTCTACTCACTCTAAATCAGAAGATATTCGTTAATGAAAACTGTGTTCATGAAGTTTTTCTAGACATAAAACATCATTATAAATAAATGAATAAAACAATAAACTGCAAATAACAATAACATCATTTAACATGCTTAATGAATCTCATCTCTGGTTTTAGTACAAGTAAGAACATTGATAAAATTAAGAAATATTTTCTAAGAGTTTAATTTGCAAGTTATAAAACGTGCTGGAAGTTTAGAGAGTTAAGTAGTGATCTTAAGAATGATCTTTCTTTTTAGTCTCTTTAGATTACATTAATATAATGTCTAGTAACTATTGTTAATATGCCCTAAGACACAATGTATTTTTTAAAGAATTGATTAAAACTGTATTATGAAGAAGAATGAAGAAGAAAATATCCTCTACTTCGAGGTTTCTATTGAGAAACAATAAATCTTGTTGTGTAACCTCATGTAAGAATTGCAAAGAGAGAGTGTCCGTAGAAAAGAGAGAATGTCCATAGAAGGAGCAGGACTTGAGTGGGGAGAAGAAAGACATACTACCAAGATTTACTGAGGAAAGTTTACAGTTAAAAAATATAGGTATGTAGCATCCACAGTTGTGAAGAGAATTATCTTGCTGTTGGGTTTGTGTGCATTTCTGCCCATGCTGGCTGTGGATTAGGCACCAAGAGCCCTACCCAATGCAACACAGTGTTCAGCATTAAATGATTGGAAGCTGAGCAGAGTGGCCATGGGCGACAGAAAGCCAGTTGCTGAGAAGTAGTCCAGGCCAGCATTCTAGAATATTCAGTGTTCACATGACAATCAAAACAAGTTCCTGTATAAACAGCAATTGCAATTTTTCCCTTTCTGTCATACACATGAAAAATGAATTTGGACATTTGAATATCTATTGTATTTACCTAATTCTCATCACCTTGACTTTAATTTAATTATAATTTTAATTTTAACTTTTCTCAAAATCCTTTAATTTTCATTTTTCTCGAAATCCTTTTTCTTCTCTGTATACTGGAGTCTGAATAAACTTCTGTAAGAAATTAATGATAAGAAGTCAAATTTCTGCTTTTACTTTTTTCTCAGCCTTGAATTTCATCAGGGGGTTTCACAGATATTAAACTAAATTTAGAAACCCAAACAAGGGCCCTAACAGAAAGGCAGAAGTGGAAACTGGTGAATGGTGCTCTTTTAGTCAAGACATATGTAAAGCTCTGTCTCCGTAAAACAAAATGAAATATAAATATGAGATTTGGCAGACATTATAGAGCACTGAATGTGCACACATAGGCATTGCCAGATGTAATTCTTCTAAACCAGACTTCTAATCGTCTAAAGCAAATCCATTATACACACATGAATTTAAGGCATATTAAAATTTAATTAATCTGAATATGCTATTGTATCCTATTTTATGAGTATATTGTTAGAGTGTTCCATACAAAAACTTCAGTAGGTTACTTATGGTCACTTATAAAATTGAAATTTAAAAAACTCTAAATTCTGTTCTTATCAATAAAAATTGATTGCAATATATCATTCTACCATTTAACCAGTTATACATTGAATCTTACATTTATAACTGAAACGTCAATGTCCAGAAAGAATATTTCAGAAAAAAAATTTCAGAAGACTCAGCTTATGCCGTACCACTTCTAGCTTGGACTTTAGATATTTAAGGACAATAATTTTAATATGGTTAATTATCAAGCATTATCTATGTATAAATAATTTGTTTTTATTCACAGACCCCTAAAAGACAATAAAAAGAAGTAAAGGCACATGCCGTAGTCCAATTTCTCTTCGTATAAAGGAACATCGCACATAGGAACTTTACAAATAGAACAAATTCGTTTCCTATTCTGGAGACTGGCTGGTTCGAGTTAGGGGTGCCTGTGTGGTCAAGGCCTGGGGCGCAGCCTCTGCAGACAGCCTAGCTGTGCAATCAGCGCCTGGGGCAGCGAGTCGACCTTGAGCCCTGGACTCTGCTATCTCTCGCCATGAGTGTAACCACCATGGCTCAGTAGATCTCCTGTATTCCTAACTGCCGTCCGAAGAGCCTGTCTCCCCAGGGCCAGTAACATACGGGTTTCGGAATCAAGTTGCAACATTTATGGAGCAGACAAGTCCAGGCATTAACACATAATATTGGGCATTTTAAAGTCTATCTCGTATCGAAGAGTCACGGTGAACGTGTCAGTATCCTCCGTTTCCTCCAGAACAGGGTCTAAATGTTACATACTTGTGTATGTGGCTTACAATAAACGAAGAGTTTTAGGAGAAAACTGTTTAAATGATGATCTTTAATAACAATCTTTATTGCTGAGAAGGAGCGCGGCATAGAAGTAACAACAATGTCATTTCACTGGTCCTGTATGTTTGAAGCATTCGCCAGAATTGTTTAAGTGCTACGATAAAATTAAAAAAAACAACAACGTTTAAGGGGCTATCAGAATATTCCAGATGGAATATTATTAGAATTCAAGTTTAAGTAAAACATCCACCTGACTTTCAGCTTTGAAAATTGTACTGTATATCCACAACTCATGGAATGAGAGTCACTGAGAAAGAATAGATTCTTTGCAGACAGTAATTAAGTACTAGTGCCGGGGCTGTCGCTCGCTGTGGCCTGCCTCAGAAGTACAAGGTCCCGAGTTCGACCCCAGCACCAGAAGAAAGACAAAAGCTTGCACAGCCCCACTTATATGCGCTTGTCTTAATCAAGCTCCTAGAGGAAGAAAAGACAGTATTTGTTTCTGAGGCTGAAAGATGGGGAAAACACCGGGTGAGTGTTTAAGGCATATGAAGTTTTGGTTATGTATGTGAATAAGTCCTGGAGGCCTATTATGTAATGCTGTATGATGCATCCACACTACACTGTACATTTCAAATGTAAAAGGATGTGCCATTTTTAATGTTTTAAATTTGAAAATAAAATAAATGATAAAGCACAGAAGAACACAAAACCACTCTGGAGGTTTTGACCTTTTCTCTTATCTCTAAGGTGAGGATATCAGGACCATGAATGTTCAAACCCATGAAATTGTGCACATCAGGGTACACCTTTTTTAGTATCTTTTATGTCTAAATCTTTCAGACAGAATAAAATACATTTAAGTATAAAATGTGCTGTCATTAGTCTTCAACTTTTGTTCTAAGCTGAAAATGTAGCCAGAAATGGAGACACTGAACGTGTCTAAATGAATGAACTGTACTCAGAGATCATTACCATGTACTACATTTAATATATTATGCAAGTATCTATTTACCTCTGCTTTTTTTGTGACTTTGAACGCATATCTATGAATCATCTATTTGATGTCAATTTGTTTTAACTGTCATGCCAGCATCTGTAGATGCTACTATTGGATTTAAAGTCCTACTCCAAAATATGATGGTCAGCTCTTTCTAGTTTATTTTGTCCCTTGCAGTCCTATAGCACTGGAAAACAATCCTCTTAGTTCTCTGAACATGTGCTTTTCCAACTGTGGAATAGAGCTCTTTATTTCTCTCTTAAGAATTTTTATGTGGATTCTAAGACATCATAAGTATAACCCTGCTATGGTGACTTACCATTTTTAGTAATTTAATCAGCAAGCAACTCACTTTTGACAATGCTACTTTCTTGCTACTTATATTCTCAGTCACATTCCTCATAAATTTTAACTTCTAATTGAAAGTGGCTGCCATTTTATAAATATTACAAACCAATCCAAGAACTTCCTTCCAATCATGTTGGAAGTTAACAATACTAAGAATGTCCTATATGCTGTTTGATTTCTCAATCAAAAGTGTTGTCATGGCTACCACTTAACATCAAAGACAGTTTGATCTGTTTTACTTTTAGAAATTAAGTTCCCTTAAAGTCACCATGATCTGATTTTAGACATTTATTTTTATGATAAAATATATCAATGTAGTGTTATTATAGAATTGTGAAAATTCTCTCAGAGATATACTCTTCTCCAGATTGTGTTACATGATTTTCCCTTTTTTTCCTCGAAACCTAAAATGCTCATTCAAAAAACAAATTCATAAGAATAAGTGAAATTTTCAAATAAGTCAGAAAAATACCTATGCTATCTCACATATTTGTTTTCTAAAATTACACTCACCACATAATCATTTACCCTTCGAAGAAATAATTTGTCATAGTTATCTGCTCTTTGAATAGTTTGTTACATTTGTGCCCCTTGTATTTCTGTAACTCCCATTTTAAACCATCTAACATCTTTTCATTGGATGTCTCTTTCTTGCTGCTTAAGAAAACTGCATTTCGTTCTTCGTCAAAGAGAAGAGATGTCAAGAGACATTTCCTTTCTTTGCTTAGTTGGTTTCCTTTAAAACACAGTGGTTGGAGCTTTTCTTATTTAGGAATCTGAAGTGCTGACCAGCACCTGCCCCTTCACTTCCTGCATAGGCTTTCTTTTTGATCCTATTGGCAAACTGTAAAAAGAGTCGCCCAATACCAAATGACATCAATTTTCTTTCCTTGCCATTTTTTTCCCTGTGGCTGGAGTATTTATGCTGAAGATAATTTAATAATGTTAGTCCCAACTGACAACAGAAAGTCCCTATGCAAGTGTCATTATTTGATGCATAGAAGCAGTCAGCCGGAGGAACTGTGGAAAGGTTTGCAATAGAATTTGTCTCTCCTCTTCTTGTCATTAAACTCATATATACACAGAGAAGCAGGGCAATATTTCAGCCCAAATTGGAAGCACTGAATTATCAGTTATCTCTCTGAAAATCCCTTGAAAATCAAAGGGCACGAAGTTCTGTCCTGTGAAACAGTTCATCCAAGAAACCTGCTCTGGCCAGAGAATATTCTAGGCACAACATTTACAGGGACACTTATCACGAGGCCCCAGCTGTGGTTTTGGGTGGTTGGTTTTCCAACCCCTAGCGGTGCTGATAATTGAATACAGCCACAGTATAAGCACGTTCGGAGCTTCTCTGAGATGTGATTTAAAGCAATTACTCAAGTGCACATTGACCTTATCATACTCTGAATTTTTAATTCACTGGAAAACAGAAGTAGTGTCTGTATTTTCCTGGATTTCAACACACTTTACAAAACAAGAATTAATTATAATCTTCAGCCCTATTTCAGACGAGATCTGGCACGTTCAGGGTGGTGTGGCAGTAGAAACTGTTTCAGGAATAATAACAACAATAATAATAAAATTACAATATTTAAATTGTGCTTCCTATGAACTACGTACGGTTCTATATCCATGCATTAATCCATTCTACTTCAAAAACAGCCCTAGAAAATGGACATCTGATTCCCTTTTTGCACACAAGCACTTATTTTTCTGCAAGTGACTTGAATAATTTCTTTCTTGCTTCTTCCCCTGCATGTGCTTGTAGCGTTGGATTCGGAGCTTTGTCTACGCCTGGGATATTTTTCATCAAGTTGTAAGCAAAAAGAAACAAAAAACCAACAAAACAAAACCAAACAAAAAAACTAACATAAGAAAAATAGCATTTCACTTAGGAGATGTTGTATAGCTCATAATACTGCTGAAAAAATTTAAGAACTAAATTAAAAATTAAAAGCAAATGGATAAGAACATGGCCTCTAGTACTTGGCTCTGGACTTTGCTAACAATCACCTGTGCCCTGGGCTCTGCCTCCACAATGAAATATAAATAAAATTCTTTAAATCACCTCAGGTAAGAAGTTTTAAGAAGTGGTGAATGTTTTTAGCATTTTTTCTCTATACACAATGGAGACTATTCCACATAGGGGCTGTGCCTAAAGTCTGTGTCCTAAAGAATAAATGCATACTGTATTTAATACTGGAGACTTTACTTCATGAAGAACATAATCTAGAGTATATAGCTTCATAAAAGGAACACTCAGTAGCAAATAGTACTATGTCCAAGACGATATCACTGTCGGTTCTGGAAGATACTGTTTCTTTCTACAGGGAAAGAGGCCATAGCTGATACTTCCGTTAGCTTTGCCATTCAGCACTAAATGCTATCCTGGCACCATGGCCATCGTTGCCCCAGAAGCAAAATTTGCTGTTGCACAGTCATTGGAATCATGAATGTTCCACTGCTGGTATTTAGTTTCTGAGTCTGTTCCCTGGGAGGCAGACGATTGATTACTAATGTCTAGCGTGGGGACTTGTGCCACAGTTACAAAGATGTCTGAGAAGTCACTGTTGGGGCTTTTCAGATTTTGTGGGTTTTCTTTCACCAACATGCCAAGGCACTGATCATGTGACAGATGGGTTCGAGGTGAGTGGACCAGAACTTCTTTGCTGTGAAAGGGTCCAAGTTAGCAGGCTGAGTTTTTCCTGTCTGTTGGTCAGTTTTCTGTCACTGTGGGAAAATAGCTAAGATAAACAGCTTGTGAGGAGAAAGAATGCCTTTCCAGTGGACATAAAGATATCCCTTTCTATGAATCTTATTTAAAGAAATCATTTTTTAACAAAAAATTAATGACCAAAGATTTCCTGATGCAACTGATCCCAGTTGCATTTGCGCTTTAATCTCGCTTGGTGATTCCAACTATAAAAACTTTGTTTTCTCCATTTGGTTTCAAGATAAGCATATCTTCCAGATCCAATGCTCTCCACTTTCTGTAATACCAATATGAACTAATAAAAAATATTCTAGGGGCTGTGAGGTTCCAACAAAGATTTTGCTTTATTGATGAAGAGACAATGTAGATATCATTGCTTCTTGCCTTTTATTGTTCTTTAAGATACCTTCGAGGCTGTGCCACCATTCTGTAAATTTGGAGTTAATGTTTTTTTTTTTTTTTTGAGACAGGGTCTCGCTTTGTAGTTCAGGCTGGCCCTGAGCTCACTATGTAGCCCAGGCAAGCCTTGAATTCAGTAATCCTCCTGCCTCTGCCTCCCGAGTGCTGGGATTACAGGTGTGAGCCACCACGCGCGGCACCACCATTCTGTAAATTTAACAGGCAGCATACAAAAGAAATGCCAACATGGTAAAGATAGTAGAGAAGTGACAGGAAACAAATGACTCCATCATTCAAAGTAGTGTTTAACTATCACCAAGTGTCACTTATTTACAAAATATTTGCTACCTTAATAATAAAATTCTGTTTCTAGCTGCTATTAAATATTTTGTTAACAGAAAACAGAAGTATTCCCCACTGATACACATAGTGAATATGAAATCATAAGAAAGATAAAATATTTTGAAGCAAAGGGATATTTGACACACACACTGTGAAAAACCCAGTGAAATATTCCTATGACACAAAATAGAAAACATACATACTATGTAAAAATTGCCCCTCTAGCTCTATTTTCAGTGTAATTCTTGAGTACAGAGCATGTCTATGACATGTATGCATGTACGTGTCTTTTCCCAAAATTTTATGCTGGTGAAGAACTGCGTCAGAAATTTCCTTTTCCAATTAGATCATTATTTTCTAGTAAATTTTGTGTTTTTTTTTTTTTTATCTTCAGGTGCTGACATTAGTCTCTTGATTATAGTGGCAACTTAGTAACTGCTTTGAGAACTAAGCCTGATTCAGCAGCTCATTAGCAGTTTATCTTAGACAAGTTTACTTAATGAAAACTTACAAATCTGTATCTTAACTTGTACCTTGTATATTTAATTTCTGTAAGTAGATGTTTTAAACTTCTACTAACCCTGAATTACCCCAGGAGGTACTCAAAATAAAACCATGCTATTTCAATAAACAGTTTGCACTTTTAAAAATTTCTTCCAGGCTTTAAACTCTTGCCAGTGATTGTTCCTTAGAAAAGGCAAAAGCAAAACATTCACCAAAATATCTATTCAACATAAAAACCAAAATATTGTAATGAATAATTTCAAATTTTATTTTAATTTATTTGTATTTAGTGTGACAGTAAAAATATACTATAAAATTTATGTAGAACATGTTCTACCTTCTGCTACCCCAATATATCCTACATAGAGTTAGACATACAGATATTATATAGTTGACTTTGATACTCATTTTCTTCCTCAACAAATGAAATATGTAATAT
The DNA here is from genome assembly GCA_004025085.1 of Thryonomys swinderianus. Lineage (NCBI taxonomy): Eukaryota > Metazoa > Chordata > Mammalia > Rodentia > Thryonomyidae > Thryonomys > Thryonomys swinderianus. Next base: position 3,318 of record PVIC010024146.1, on the reverse strand, counting down.
ATTTTTCAGAGAATTTTATTTTCAATAAATGACATTTAAAACATAAGATTGCTGGTAATAGAGTTACAAATGATTGCATTATTTGGTTATTTTGTGCAAAGCATGACTCATACATATCTGAGATATTTAGATGGACTTTTTATGAAATTAATCTCTGAATCTTAGTGATGTTAAGAAATACTTCTATTTATAATTTAGATATTGCCATTTTACTGAAAGTGAAATTTGCAGTATATTGCAAAATTTAATTGGCTTTAATCTCGATTCTGAAACATATAACATTTTTCTCTCAATGTTTATACATAATTATTACTAAATTATTTAAATTCAATTCAATGTCTGACAGTTTAAGTAGAAAAATTAGACTACTCGGAATTAAATCTGATTACATGATTTTGGAAAGGTAATATCATATGCAGCTTAATAGAATCCATAAAATAATTCTTCACAAAGGATCTAAAAATTTACACTTGTATGTTATTTCAAGTCATTGATATTATGTCCTCTTCATATATAATTTTAATTTAGTTTCAAATTTAATGTTATCACAGTTATTTTTAATGTTCCTCAAATTTATATGTTTTTTTGTCATAGATTAGTATTGTTATATAGATATGTACTCCTCTTACCAATCTTCTTTCCCTCTCACATTTAATATTATAGTTTTCTTTCATAAAGACATTGCACAAATAATAACCCAAGTCCAGAAGAACCATTTGGAATTCCAATAGGGACTGGTTTCCTTTTCGGTATTTGATTCCAAGTAATTTTCAAGTCCTGCTGCTCTGTCTACCTCCTCCCTCATGTCCTAGGGAAACGAAGAAGTCCTCTCTCACCCTTGTACAGCGGGGGAGTTCACAGTATGAAAGCCCCGACCCACCCACTGCATCCCTCAACCCAGGCCCAGGCCCAGGCCCAGGCCCAGGCCCAGGCCCAGGCCCAGGCCCAGGCCCTGGGCCCAGGCCCAGGCCCAGGCCCAGGCCCTGGGCCCAGGCCCAGGCCCTGGGCCCAGGCCCAGCACCAGGCCCAGGCCCACTCCCTGTCATAAAGTAGAGCCAGTGACCTGCAACGTCATTTTGATCATGGCAAGAAACATGAGTGTGAGGGTCACTGTCTTTTCCAAACCCTCTTGACGTTGGTTTGTGTGTGTAACATCAAGAGTCTTGGGCTGTCTATAGGAGAGGCCATTACGGCAATGCTGACTAAAAGATCTCTGAACAAAGAACCTTTTAAATAAGGGTAGGACAGAGGAGATATTCCCCAGGGGTAGCTCGAGTAACCAAGGAAGAAGAAGAGGAATAGAAAGATGAGGAAAATGAGGAGGAAGAGGAAGGAAGGAGGGAGAGTGAAAGAAGAAGAGGAAGAGGAGAAAATGAAGGGAAACAGTCCATCCTTCCTGACTGGATGGACTGAGGATGGACTAGAGGGAGAAAACAAAACAAACACAAACAAATGTATTATATTCAGGGACAAATTTCCTATGATTAATTATGTTTGTCAAATGTGTACTGATAAAATAAAAAAATAAAAGCAAGCATGTCTCTAAAACAGAAGTTAAAATCTGACCCATTTAAAAATACAAAATACATTAAAACAATTTTATTTATTTGTTTGTTTGTTTGTTTATTGATTTTGAAACAGCTTGTCGCTTTGCAGTTCAGGCTGGCCCTGAGCTCACTATGTAGTCCAGGCAAGCCTGGAACTCAGCAATCCTCCTGCCTCTGCCTCCCAAGTGCTGGGATTACAGGTGTGAGCCACCATCCCAGGCATTCAGAGATGGTATAAGTTTACACTGTGTACCTTCCATACTCCTTGGGACCTCACTGAATATAAGATCTCTCATTTTAAACTCTTCAGCTATTGCCCCAACTACAAATCCTACGTTTCCAGGCATATTTCCCTGAAGTACCTCAAGTTGTCCATGGACATTCTAATCCAGTAGGTAATACACTGAATTTCAAGTAAGTCTGGATCTTTAAATCAGCTGGAGAAAAGGATATTTCCTGGGGACTTTCTTTGCACATCCCACCATCATCAAAATAGTCACTATAGTCCAATCCAAACTCAAAGAAATCTTCAAAGAGTGAAGTCTGTTATGCAAAATGTAATGTGAAGATGGGTAATTTTCACCAGAATTTCTCCATAGTAACAGAATTTGGCACGATCTTAATGTTGAAGAGAATGAATAAAGGGTCATGGACTACAGAAATCTGAATGCTGCGGTTCCATTTATTGAAGTACTCACGTCCATTATTACTCAGATTACCAACTCCGTCCATTTGGAAAGTGTTAAACGCCTTGCAGCCACACACTGAGTTATTCTAAGCTTTTCAGTGTCTGAACATCAGCTCGGCTATAGATCACCTTCAAAATCACAGGAACAGGATATATTTTTTTCCTCTCTCTCTGTGAAATATCCCTGAAAACTGCTTCAGGAAAGATCCTAACTGCACCCATTTTCTCCAGGAGCCCAAGTATGTTTTATGCATGAACCTTCCTCCAAGAAGATTCACTTGATATACTTGTTCCAGGCATAAAAAGCTCAAGGGAGGGTTACAAAGGGGGATCAGGGCAACGATACATCCACAGTACCAGACTTTTCTGCCTTCGTTGAGTTCTTCAGAATTATTCAGTCAGTCGAGGGCTGCTTATCACTGTAGAGAAATAGCTGTGGTTCTGTGTGGCATCGACGGTGGTCAAGAGTCTTTCGGAATATTTCATGATATGAAGGTACCAACTCCCTCAGTTATAATTTTAGTTATATCATTTATGCTTTAACTTGTGCATGAGCTCACTTTGAGTGTGCCATCACACACCAGTAGCTCTAAAACCCATCCCAGTTGCTAAGCATCAGGGACTCCTCTTTGTGTTCCCGAGATGTTCATGCACTGTAGAAGTTTTAGCAAGCTCTTCTTATATCCCACTTGGAGTCTGTGGGTCAAACAGGATAGTCATAAGTTACCCACAGACTTTGGGAAATGTTACAGGGACTTCTTTTGGTATGTACCGCAAACCACTGAACACCAAACTCTAGGTGCATGCAGGATACATAAGGTCTCTGTGCCCGTAGTCATCCACATCCAACTTCTTGTTATGCTTTGATTATGAAAACAAGTTTTGTTTATCGTCATTTTGCCTTGATAAAATGGAAAATATACTTACCAGATAGCACTGAATCTGGGTTCTCTGGGATATCCTGCTTGAAGATGTGATGCCCTTCTCTGCCCTCAGTCTACTGAAAAATAGATTTCATACTTCTGTAGGAGATTACACACTCCCTCATCCCACATTCAACAGAATCTTTTGAATTTAACTGAA
>PVIC010024145.1:0-19631 GCA_004025085.1 Thryonomys swinderianus | reverse complement strand
GGGAAGACTTTTGATAGGAAGTCTTCTTTGCAGAATTTAAAGAAGCAAACAGCATCCTTTCCTGCAAAGAAATCTAACACACTGGGGTCTGAACTGAGTGTCTTTTGTTCACATCAACTGGCACTTTTAGAAGATAAAACAGTTAAGAGTCACAGCGAAAGCTGCCGTTCACTGAGCCGTACTATATGCCGGGCCTCTGTACAAAACAATTTAAATAATGATGTTTCTAACAGGGACGACTATTTCCTCCTTGTGTAGCGGGGTCCGGGCTCAGGGAGATCGCCTGGATGCCACTCATGGCGGAACTAATTCAAGTCTGACTTGATTGTCTCTTGACACCCTTGACTGCCACCGGTTTCTTTCTTCTTCCTACCATCTTGAGACAGTTATCATAGGATAAAGGAGTATCTGAAAGCCCAGAGGTTACTCAAGAATTTGTAAAAACGTTTCAGATTTGAGCAAATGAGAAACTGGGGACAAGCTGCCCACTTTGACTTGAAACTGTAGGCAGAGAACTCAGGAGAGAACAAAGACTCTTCACACGGGGCCTGAAGAATGTTTGCCTGGCAGGCTCCTTACACGTGGGCCCATTCGAGAAGAAACACCATCTTGGGAGATCATTAAAGGAGTTTCTTTTTCCCCTTGGGTTCTAAAGTATATTTTGTTTAATGTACTTTTGGATGATTTGCTAAGTTTCTTTTTTCATATGGAAATTCACTGTGATGATTAACTAGGAGTAATATGATCTATTCACAGGGCCCCTAGATGGCAAACTCAGTGAATGCCATTCTGACAATTTTTCAACTGCTGAAGGACTCAAGTGCTTATAGGGGAAGAGGTGATACTGTTGGTACAGTGTTTTGTGTGAAGTGGGCACGTTCTTGTGGAGTTGAAGTGGACACCAACCCACTGCAGTTATCAGACGTCTCTTCTTTAAACAGAATACTCGTGATACAACTCAGTTATCGCCATTGAAAAATCAGGTGCTCTGGGATTTCAGACAACAGGCACCTAGACAACCCCCTCAAACAGCATGAAAGGAATGGAAAAGGTCAAGAGTGGATACTGAGTAAGAAAGACCTATTCAAGGCCTGATTTCAGGATTCTTTTGTAACCAGTGATTCTGAATCACATGAACAGTTCCACTGTTGCATATGTATTTTGTATGAATTTTGTATTGATATAAAAGTAAGACTACGCTTCAATTATTGGATATTTGTGTAGTATTATATTTTGTCAAGACTATGAAACTCAACTCCTGAGTCCAAATAAAACCAAACAGGTAGGGATGCCAACATTCAGAGTCCTCTAATTCAACCAAATTTTATTTACACGAGCTTTTAGCCTTTGGAAACACTACTGCAAATAATTCAAAGATGTAGAATTCCACAAAGGATGTAACAGAGCTGATCTGTGTGTGCTTCTGTATTCAAGAAGACCCCAGATCCCCTGGTGTGAGGGTCCCACCAACCTCAGATTGCTCTCCATCTTGGCCACAGATCCTGGTGCCAAGCTGTGGATGTAGATGCCCGGAGGACTGTTTTCCAAAGCCAAGCAGCAGGCACCAATGCCTAATCCAACCCTTGGCTCTGTGTGAGGCAGGATGCAAAGAAGACAGCAAAAATTACACAATAACCAGAAGAATGGTAGAACAGATCTGAGACTATATTTATATTCACATAGATAAGCATTTAGTTTTGGTCCAGACTCAGAATATATTTCTGCTTTTCTGTCTCAACACTGCCATATTCTGTTAATGAAATGAGTTCATGGCTGAACCAGGGAATAACCCTAGGCTATGACTTATTCAGTGATTTGCTCTCTGCTTAGTCTAAAGGGAAATATGTAAAGTAGAAGGGATGTCTTTATTTTGAGGATACAGATGTTCAGGCTTTTCTTTTCTTTTCTTTTCTTTTTGAGACAGGGTCTCGCTTTGTAGTTCAGGCTGACTCTGAACTCACTATGTAGCCCAGGCAAGCCTCGAACTCAGCAATCCTCCTGTCTCTGCCTCCTGAGTGCTGGGATTATAGGCATGAGCCACCATGCCCGGCACTGTGGTATGTGGTATTGATTGATTGATGGTGGGCGTGAGTCACCACGCCCAGCATTGTATGTGGTTACCGGGGATCGAACTCAGGACTTTGTGCTTGTGAGGCAGGCGCCGGAACCACTGAGCTAACCTGCCAGCCCAGCCACTTAGTGGTTTATAAACATGTGCCTGTGCTACACAGTGACTTAGACAGGGAGAACTTGAAGACCTCTGTGCTGCCAGCAACTTCCCCCCACTTTGGAGAAATGGCAGACCTGTGCTTGCGATCCCACTGTCCAGTTACAGAGCACCACCTGTTGACAAAAAATGGTTGCGAAGGAACAATTCTAAGAATTGAGAAACAAAAAATTAACCTAAGAACAGACTGTTACTGAAGAGACTGCCTTGGGATTTAGCTCAGTGGTTCTGGTACCTGCCTTTCAAGTGCAAAGTTCAGAGTTCAATCCCTGGTACCAAGGAATAAAAACAAAAACAAAAATCCAGCTCCTTCAAGAGAAGGCAGTGGAAGAAGTGAGGAAGAGCTTGGGGCACCTTTGTGGAGCGTGACTTCCATGACGATTCTGTCCTTGGGCCCCGGGGCCCTCCGTCCCACAGAGGAGGAGCTGCCTTCGTCGGAGGCGCCCGCTGAGGGCCCCCCGCTGGCGTTGAAGTTCGGAGAGCTGGATCTGCTCACGTGGGTGGGGGTCGAGCAGGGCGTGAGGCTGGGGCTCAGTAACTTCGTGCGAACCGTTAAGACAAACAGCCCACTCCGAATTTGCTGTGAAAACAAAGAGGAAAGAGGGCTGTGTCCTTACAAAGTGGGGAAAAGACCTCACCACACCCACACCAGAAGGAAACAGAGGAAGAAAAACAAAGGAGAGATCAGTACGATTGCTGTTACCTTAAAGGTGTGAATGGCTTCTTGAAACGTCAAGCCCTTTATTGGTATTCCATTTACATCTAGGATTTCATCCCCTGGTGACCAAATATGAGAATTACATTAAACTTTAATTTACTGGAAGCCAACTGCTTGGTTAGTACTAGAATAAGATACCATATGGTCCCTGATCTACTACTCCATAAAGTGACTTTTATTGTTTCAATTCACTTTCATAAGCCTAGCTGCCAGCAATGTCACAAAATGAGGCTATTAATTAAAATGCACGTTATTTTGCAATAATTCTAGATTCCAACCATCAATTAAAACAAGATGCAACAGTAGATACCCCGTATTTGCAGACTGAACTGCAAATATCAAGTTCCAAGGCTTTCCTCTCAGTTATTGTTTAAAAACTTAAAACCACTCGCAATGAAGCACGAACTCGTAAGACACCTGAGAAGCCACTACTGTATTTGTCGAAAGACCAGATTCCCTGAGAATTGTCATGGTGATAGAAGAGTTTTAATGATACAGGAAAAAAAAGACTTGCTAGGATAAGCCCCACCTCCGAAATAGCTTCCTGCCTGGTCCCACTGATGGGGCCGGGTTGTCCATAGTTAGGCTAGTGCGCTTCTGTCTCGGGGACTAATGTTGGGTAATGTCAAGCATCTGGGGCGATCCGAAGCGTGACCCATCCGGACCCCCCCACTAGCCTGTCATCTTCACCCTTAACAGTATATTGTCAGCTCACTTGTCAAGCTGTTGACAGTGTCTGCTGGGAAAATAAAAGAATTTAAACACTGTGGTGACTTGTAAGAAACTCATTTCGGTTTGTACTCTGGTGACACAGGCTGTGTTCTGGAACAATAGCTCATCACAGACACTGGAGAGATGCCCCAGAGAGAAGAACAAATGAACTTTGCACAACGGTGTGCTCAGGAAAGAGACATCCTACGATCACAGGTGCAAAGCAGCCCAAGAACGCACATTTCCGCTCTCACAGACAGCCAGTCCCAGGAGCACGCAGTGTATGTGATGAGAGGAATCCTGCAGAGCAGTTAGCAAAAGGTAGGGGGCCCCGGGCCCTTGTTGGGTGCCTTCTAATGCAACCACAGAAGTTGTAAAATAAGTGAAACAATTTTTGCTTGAAAATCAGCTGGCATAATCAACTAATGAAGTTCTGAGGTTGTGTCCACGTGGAAAAAGGACAGAAACAATAGCGTGCTTGTGTACGTTCTTAGGCTTTATGTGCGGGGTTTTTAAAGACGTGTCACTCAACAAGTTGAAAATGCATTTCAATAACTTACATCTCACATAAATGAACACATATGAAAAAACAGTACTTAAGAGAACCATGTGCCATTAACCTTCCCTAACCATGAAGTTTTGTCTTTTGCTTTCTATTTTGCTCTACTCTACCATCATTGTAGGATGGATTTCAATCAAACAAACACATTCATCATAAAAACGCTCAGCCAGAATTTTATATTGCTCTGAAACTGGTCCCAAACACCACCTGGGGTTAATCCTTCCTCTAAGACAGAGAAATAAGTATCACGCCCTGAAATATTAAGCTTACTATGTCGTACTGTTAGCACACAGGCCTTTGTGGTTTCTTTGCCTAAAAGAATGGGGCTCCAACTTATTCTCCATCAATTTCAAGAGTTAATCAGTAGAACTCAGCTGGCCCCAAAGTCTGGCTCAAGTGAACTCAAGAGTCACAGCACTGTTAAAGGTAAACAGAAAACCAGTATTTTGGCTTAATTACTAATAAAAAAGATTTTGAATAGGGAGAAGAACAATCAGGATTTATGCTGATGAGTGGTATTTAAAATATATTCAGAACTTATTCATCATTTTTATGTAAATATACAGCCTTGATCTAAATAAATATTTCATAACAAATATACAGATATGCAAATAAATACCTAAGGAGATTCTCTCTTCATTAAGAGCAGCTCTCTGTCTGTACATAAAGGAAGCTTTGGCCTATTCAAATTTTGCTTTCTCAGGCATCATGATATATTAAAGAAGGAGACTCTGGTCATCTTGTAGGCACGAGGCAGAAGCAGTAAGGTGGAGAGAGGAGCCGGCCATAGGACCAGAGCTCTAGGTTCAATTTCATTGCCGCTACTTACTGAGCGTGGGACAAATTTCTAGTCATTAAATACTCCGAAGTGTCAGTTTCCTTATTTGTGAAGTAATCACTCTAAGTGCCTACTTGACAGGTATGTAGTACAGTTAATAATTTGAATACATGAAAATATTTTGTAACCATTTATAGTACTATCAAATATAAGGTGAATTTAAGCATGTAAAACTTTCATTTGCCACGTATCGCTTGGTATCTCAGTGTATCTTTTATTGGCATTCAAAAGCAATTGTCTTTTGATATTTATGTGTGACAAAGGCAAGGTGCTATGAAGAATGAAAACAGATGTTCATTTAGGAGTTAAAAATACATGGTGGTTGATTTCAACAGCAAAACTTTAAATGGCGAGTAATGGTCAGGTATTGGCTTCCACACCAGCCCCGAGGTGAGAAAAGAATGTAAAACTCTCCAGAACTTTCAAAGGTGAGGACCAAGCAGGCAGGATAAACACTGATGTCTTCTGTGACATAAAGCGCTTTGCACAGAACTATCTCATTTAACCCTCACGACAACTCCTCAAGGCAGACATTACTGTTCCATATTTAGAGCCAGCTGGGTCACCTCTCCGAAACCGTGAGAGGAAGCACCGAACACCGCCCAGGTCTAAGGGACTCACAAGTTCATGGCCTTGGTTGTTATGCCACTTGGCTCCCACCTCGGAAGGGGGCAGACGTGCAGTAGGCAAAGCTCAGTGTCCTGAAGGACTGACCGACCGCCCAGGTGTTCTCCTACCTTCTTTCAGTCTTCCATCCTCTGCAGCTGACCCGTTTGGGAAAATGGTCTTGACAAAAATCCCCATCTGGCCTCGAATGCAGTCTCGACCTCCAGCAATGCTGAACCCAAGACCCTACATTCAAAGCAGATGGGAGTAAGGTTGGTATCTGTAGTATTTAAGGGAAGGTGTCCTTAGCCCTACAGGGTTTGACTTCAGTGTTTGAATTCTTTTTCTTTGCGTGCTGTGGACTGAACTCAGGACCTTGTGATTGCCAGGCAGGTGTGGCACATTTCAGTGTCATTCTCAATTGGTCTTGAATTTAAGCTATAAATTCAAGTTCACATTCACTGTCCCACCTCGATCCTTAGCCCTCTTCGAATTACTTCAGCTATGTGTTACAGTAAAGGGAAAGAGTTTTAGGTTCAAATGTGTGCCACTGTTAATATCTGACAATCTTTGTCTCTAAGCATGGCAATTTCAATGAATCAACTGAATAACTCTGGAGAATCATTTTATGCTACACAGGTACCACATTTTTTCTTTAATTTTAGTCTTTCCACATCAATAAGACCATATCAATGTGGATATTTTGATATTTATATGCCAAGTTGTTCCTATTATTTTCTTTATGATAATGCAACGCTGTGACATTCACTTCACAGGGTTACTGGGAGCATTCCCTGAAGCCACGGGTTCTAAGTTTCCTTTAATGGAGGTGAAAGTTAAAGGCCATGGGTTCGGTTCTCAGAACCAGCACCCTAGCCTGCAGGTGCTGGTAAGGCCTTACATGATACAAGCAAGCCAAGACACTGGGCCTCACACCCTGAGACCCGCGGGTGATCCACATGAAGATCACTTCATCTATCCCTCTGTTACCTTCTAATACATGTAAAAACAGTGAAAACAAATTTTAAAAATTTAACCACTTAAAAGAGCAGAGAAAAAGTACAGAATAGGTCTTTCTCATACAGGAAGGGGATTAAGAGATAAAGTGAGAGGGAAAGGGGAAAGGAAAAGGGGCAGCAAACAAAAAGAACTCTGATGTGTCACGTACATGGATTGGCTTCTCACCAAATGTCATCGATACTTATTAGAAGGCGTACTAATAAAAAATAAAAACAAAAAACCCTTAAGAAAAGCGTCAGCAGGAAAAGAGCCTACCTTGCCCTTTTCCTTGTACAGCCCAATGATGGAGATGACAGATGGCCGGATGAGTCTCCAGGGCGACTCCACGTGAGTCGTGCTGAGGGAGCGGGTGGACTTCTTCACGATGTGGTATTCCTAAACACCAGCACACGGTGAGCTCAGCGACACACTCGTTTATCTTGTTGTGGGCTCTCGCACACACATATGCTCAGCCTTCGCAACTGTCAATTGTCTTTTGGGTTGTGCAGGGGTTTCCCTTTGACCCATCTTTGTTCTAGGGGCTTAAACAAAGTTTACTACCGATACTACTAGAGGAAGACCAGTAGACTGCCACGGCCCCTTCCCCTCAAACTGTGTGGAGACCACAAAGCACTTGTGTTGCTCTTTCCTTGACCATGTCCTGCAGACCTTGCTGCTGGAACGGAGTCAGGATGCAGAAACCAAGATGCCTCAAAGATCGGGGATGACCACTCCGTGCTGGCCGCTGTCCTTGAGATCACCCCAACCCCTCCCCCACCCTGAGTTCACAATCATAGTCACCACGTAAAGCTTCACTTTATTTATTTAAAAACTCAGCAAGCCCTTGTTTCTTATAAAATGGAAACCACGAACCCAGAAAACTATTATTCCCCATAAAACATCCCACTGAGAGACGACAGCCGCTTCAGCTCTAATCCCTCACATTTGGAAAATAAAATATTTTCCCATAAACCACACTTTCCCTTCCTGGCACACAGCAGCACAAATCTCAATTCCTTTTTCATGTCCCTCATGCAAAATATTCCTGTGTGTCCATGGGCTGCACTATTTATAACATAAATAAGAGATTAAATGACTATTACTAGCTCACTCCTATAATCTAGCTCCTTGCTATGCTTAATATCTTAAATGATTCAAATATCCTAACACAAGCCAATTTTCCCCCCATGTTTACTGTGAGGAAAAGATACATAGCAAAATGGTTTTTACCTTTAATTCACGTCTGCTACATTCAAATGTAGAGATGAGATGTCCCCCAAGGACATTTTTGTATTCCTGGCAGCTTAGAACAATTATACCGTGCAGTTTTACTATGTATCTGCCAGTTAATGTGGGCCTCCCAGACTTGGTCTCATTAAATAAATGATGTGGGCTTGGCGAGGTTACTCCTCTTTTACTGAAACCACTGCAGAGATGCCAGACCCAGCCCACGGTTTCCAACTCTCAAACACAGAGGTTTGCATGTGACCTCACTGGGGAACTCTTTCTCTGGTCAACAATCTTCAGCATAATCTTACTCAGTCCCTCTTTTGGAACCATTGGAGACCAGAGGTCTACATGCTTCCCAGGTCTGAGTCGCAGTGGTCTCACTGATTTTTCAGTCTTCCACTGTCTCATATGGCGGCCTTTTTCTACTAGTGGCTGTCTCTATTGAAACTCAGGTTGGATTAAGAGTAAAACCGCATTCCTCAGTCTCATGAGCCACTTCCAGCAGGCTCAGTAGAGAAACAACCACCATCTTGGACAGTCCGATGAAAAACACTCCTAACTGAGCTGAAGATTTCTCTGGCTGCTCTACTCTAAGCAGTACTTCTTAGTGGAGGGAAAGAGAACAGGAAAAATGAGAGGTGAATCCTAGAAGAAAAAGAATAAGGGCAAGAAAGTAAGAAGATGGAAACAGGACAGTTTGAAGGGGGCACAATTCTTTTCTGAAACACTCATGCTAGAATATTCCTGATTCCTGGAGGCCTCATTAGGAGCAGATGTTTCTGGGTTATAAACATGGTCAGGTTTCCTCTGTGGGTCAGGTGAAAAATCACCATGTCAACACTAGATCTTTGGCTACGATGTCAGTAAACCCTCTCTCACCTTTCACACACACTAGAACAGCCTGACCATGTGCCTCTCATCACTTTTTTGGTCTTCCCTGTCTCTGTGGGCCCTAATGGATGATTCTGAGCTGGCCACAGATACGTGTGTCTCGAGTCATGGGTTTGGGTGACTTTTAAGAGACTCCATACAATTCTTTCTCTCTGCCTTTTCTTTTCCTGGGGCCTTATCCTCCTCTAGCTGTCTCTGGGTGAACCCAATACCCAACCCTGTTTGATCAGTATTTGCCTCTGAAACACAAGCACTTTTTTCTTCTGGTCAGGTAAAGAGCAGCAGAAGCAAGACAAAAATACTTGGTCTTGTACAAAACTGACCACTGAACCAAAGCTCATGTACTTTTCTGGTGTATCACACTGAGCAAAATATTTAACTTCTTTGATATTCACCTGTTCCACCTGCAAAATCTTCATAACATACCAAGGGCCACCCAGCTAACTTGACTCAAGACCTTCAGAACTTACCATCTCTGAGACTCCAAACACTTCTCACTAATGCTTGACCTTCTCCTCTAGCTCTGTTTCACTGTAGGGCTGGGGACAAGATGCCAATAATTTCCTCTCAGCCTTTTAGCTGATGGTGGCAGGACTCAAAGAACCCCATAATTTCCCTATGTCAGCCTCAGGACTGAATTCACTTCAACTTGGTTCAGGTTTCTAGGTGGACCCTGAGCTCTAAGAGGAGCAGGTTCCGGGATACTAAACCACTGACTTCACGCCTCCTGATGGTCCCTGTGGATGCTGGCTGTTTGCGTAGTCACTGTGCGACACGTAGGACCCAGGCGTGGCACATGCATGTCTGCGCACAGCCACCCGTACAGTCCTGAGGCTGACACGAGGCACTCTGATTAAATAAGTGGCGGTGGTTCACCACAGACTGTGAGACGCCATTGTTTCCTGGCAGTTGAAAGCAACTCTCGGTTCCAAAATGCACAGTAGGAAGGAGATCAAGATGTTAAGGTCCAACAGGAGATTTGTTTCCCTTTGCTTTTTTCAACTAGTAGTAGGCTTATTTCCTTTCTAGTCTGCCTGGGTAGACTTCACTCTCTCCACTCTCTCTCATTAGCTCTAAATACTCGAGGTCCACACAGAAGGGCAGGGCTTAACACCAAAGCGCTCGCCAGTATTTGAGGCAGGGGTGGGTGGGGAGAAAAGGCTGGCAACTCAGGGGATGAAGCATCCTCTCCGGCCAGTAATCAAGCAAGAGGCCCCACAGCCCAGGACTGACCTGTCCCGTCCCAGAAGCCTCCAGAAGCTGAGGAAGGGAGTGCTTCCGGCCATCTCGGGAGACCTCCAGCATCCTGATTCGAGGGTCTCCATTGCGCACCATCAGCTCGTTATATTCTTCAACGGACTCTAGTCGGTGGACACCCCCTTGAGAAAAGAGGCGGGGAAAACGCGCATCGGTATGGGCTGAGCAAGAGCATCCGCAGGCACAAACCGGCCGCACTGACACACAGGCACACGCTTTCGGAAGGCCTGGTGTCCGAGACACCCGCAGCCCCACGCTCACAGGGCCCTACCGCCAAGTTCCGCGTGAGCCCTTGGTGTGCTGAGGCCATTAATGCCTGGCTATGAAGAAACGGCCAGTTTTTGAAACGGCCAACTGGCTAAGGGGCAACAAGTATATCTGACTGAAATCAGAGGTAGGTGGGGTAAAATAAACAACAGGGAGCCGCAACCAGCAGTGGGAGGGAGGCGCTCTCGGTGCGGTCCAAGGCTTGGGGAGATGCCTTTTTTCTGAGGTGCAGTAATGACGAATGGAGAAAATGTGTTGTTTACACGCGTGGACTACGTAGGAAAATGGATGCACCTTGACACCTTAACGTTAAGTGAAATACGTCAGACATACAAGCTTACATATCACATGTGTCTCTCATAGGAGAAGCCTACAATATAAATACAGAGTAGAACAAAAGAAAGATAACAGCGAGTAGGGAGGGAGATCTTTTTCAAAGGGAGTGGTAGGGACTGGAAATGAAAAAAAAAAAAGAATCAAGATGTGTGGTACAGACATACCGACTCCACACAAGGAATGTAAACATGCGTTACAAACATGTGCTAATATTTTAAAATTAACCCAAAGGGAAAAAAGCCTTACACATAAAATATAAAATTTATAGAAATGCACAGAAATGTGAAGTATACAATTTACTGAACTTCCACATGCTGACCGACCCCTTGCCCTGTGGCACCCACAATCCTGACCTTGAGCATCACATGTTGCTTTTGCTTGTGTTCCAACTCTACAGGAATCGATGCACAGAGCATACAGACAAGTACAAATGCTCACTGTTGAATGTGATCATAATGTATGTATAAAATCTACCAATAAAATCAACAAAAAAGAATATGTACTTTTTTTTTTTTGAGACAGGGTCTCGCTTTGTAGTTCAGGCTGGCTCTGAGCTCACTATGTAGCCCAGGCAAGCCTCGAACTCAGCAATCCGCCTGTCTCTGCCTCCCGAGTGCTGGGATTACAGGCGTGAGCCACCACGCCCGGCACTCAGGGATATGTTTTGAGAAATGTGCTGTTCAGCAATTCTGTGGATGTGCAGGCATCACAGAGGGTGCCGATACAAATGAAGATGGCTATAACATCACTAGCTGATAATCATATGGGAATACAGTTTTACATGTGACCTAGTTTTGACTGAAACGTCATTATGTAGTGGCTGAATAAATACCACTTTTTAAATGTTAAGGTTAATACTTTTGCATCCTGTTTATTCTTGGTAGTAACAATTTTTAAAGATATCTTTATCAATACCTAATTTATATTATATGCTATTTGAAAATAATTTAAAGGACTATTTTAAGTGATGGTGCAATTACATGGGAATATAATTACATTATAATGCTTACATTATACCTTCTCTATATTATGTATGTTTGGTTGAAAACCTCTATATAAATACAGATTCTTTGGAATGTCAAGTTCTCTTACACTATGTGATAATTCACTCATGACCAAAAGTTTTGAAAAGAATATATTGATGAGTTTTTCATTGCAATGCAAAGTTAGAAAGGTGATGATATGGTTATAATGGCTATCACTAAAGACTTGGCTTTTCAAAAGCTAAATATTAACTTTGTGAAGGAGGAATTTCACATTAAAAAAATGTGAACCAAGGAACCTTGCAACCAAGGAAAAAATTGCATTTCAAAAGATTACAAACCTAAGGGATTAATAGAGTCAAAAAATACTAAAATTAAAAGGGAATCCTGCTAATAAAAAAGGAGGTACTCAAAAAAAAAAAAAAAAAAGGAGGTACTGGGCTGGAGATTTAGCTCAGTGATTCCTGTGCCTGCCTAGCAAGCACAAGGTCCTGAGTTTGATCCCGGTAACTAGATACAGCAATACTGGGCCCACGTGGAGACTCATGCCCACCAGTAATCAGTACCACACACCAGAGTGCTGGGTGTGGTGGCTCATGCCTGTAATCCCAGCACTCGGGAGGCAGAGGCAGGGGGACTGTTGAGTTTGAGGCTTGCCTGGGCTACACAGTGAGTTCAGGGCCAGCCTGAACTACAAAGTGAGACCCTGTCTCAAGAAAAAGAAAAAAAAAAAAAAGGAGGTACCAAGTAGGGAAAACTGAGGTTAGAATATCAGGAGAATGATCTGTAAGATCATTTGGAGCCAGACTGAGCAAACCCTGGTAGAAATGGCTGGACTCTCTTTCCAGACAATTTTTAATAACTCATGACTTAATAACTCATGAGTAGATTAATCTCTCTTGGCAGGCTTACTCACCCGAGAAAGATTTATTCCAAAAACATTCCTTTTGAGCTGTCAGGGAAGGACTTGTCATCAACAAGAGAGAAACCACACACGGTAGCACCCACATTTAATGCACTGATAGGCGAACATCAGGACGCGTCATTCAAAGAACATGTGCAGCAGACATCCAGGTTTACAGGACACATCGGGAGAGGAGCCCACGAAAATCTCCTGTATATAAATCTTTGGAAGGAACATATTTCACAGAGGCGAAGCAAGGCCCAATTCCTTAAGCTCTTTAACATGTCGCCTGATTATTTTACGGTCTTATCTCCCACTGCTGGCTCTGTGGATTTTCTGTACCCTGATGCTGTCAAGGGAAATGATCTGTCCTCCCCTCCCCTTTCCGACACTGGGGATTTTAAAAGTCACATTTTGCCCAACTTTTCCAGCACTATCATCTTCTACCTTCAAATGCTATGTCTTCTCTCCTAATAACTGACAAGCTCTGGTGGGTTGAGTTGCTATCGCTGACAGATTACACTGGTGGCCGAGGAGGAAAAAAACAATAGTCAAAAACTTCTCTAAGCATTTGGTCCCCACTGTCTCTACAATGTCTCATTCCGTTTGCTCCTGTCTCAGACCTCTGCCTGTGCCTCTTGTACCCTACAGAACCCTGCCAGTGTCCTCACCCCTTTTACCCTCCGAGGATCTCCCTGAGCACCCCGGCTGGGGGACTCCAAGGCTGCGCCCCCGCTGCGTCCCTCCCCGTGCCTGACCCCGTGCACGTGTCCGGCCTCCTGCTGGATGACTAGTTCTTGAGAGGCCCTTCCTGCCAGAGCCCACTGAAGTCCGCTCCCCTCCTGACAGGGAAAGAGGAAAGAACAGGAAGAACGAGAAGGAAATGGCGCTGAACACACCGTTAGGGCAGCCCCGTACCGACAGTGGCGAGCGCCTGCTGGCACCAGCCTGGAGAGGCGGTGCCGTGTGCACCCCACACCCCATCTTCCGACAGGGCGCGGCGCTCGGAAGGCACTGCTGACGGGAACAAGAACGTGAGGACCCTCATTTTACACACGGGGCAGCGGGGCTCCAGTTACCTGCCCGTCCGTCCCCTCTCCCACCCGAAGTGGGCGCCCTGGGGACCAAGCGACCCCTAGCGTATTCCCCCTGTTCTACACTTCCTTGTCAGCCGTGGGCCTCCCGGGAAGGACACAGAAGAGAGGGTGGCATTCCTCTGTGGCAGACCCTGGCCAGTCCTGGATTTATGACTCAGATAAACGAGCTGCTTGCTCTAAACTAAGAGTGTGGACGAAATCAGAAAATCACATCTGGAGGAACCTTCCTCGGCATCTGAACCAAGGAAGCTCCACACTGGGAACAAAATTCTTCTCCTGATCCCCGGGAAGCCCACGGATGGGAACGGAATGCTGCCGCGGAGGGCAGATCCTTTTCCTGGCTCGGACTCAGGGACCTTTGAGAGTCTCTTAACTTTTCACGTTTCACCCATAAAGTGAGGAATGTGATTGCACTGGTTTCAAAGGTTCCTGTGTTTCCTCCGAGCCCTTGAGCTCTCCTGAGAACCGGTTTAGAAGGTGTTGACAAACTCTGTGAAGACAGCTGACCTCAGGGTTCTTCTTGTGAGTCCCTCCCACACAGATCTCCCTGTGCCCCTCTGTGCCCTTCTGTGTCCCTCAGGGCTGCAGGGGGTGCTGGTCATTGTCCAGGCGAGTCCTCCCAGCATCCCCATCCACCTCTACTCATCACCAAGTTCGGTCACAAATCCTTGTCCTAACATTTATTCAGAGGTAGCACTCACTCACGACTTAATCATTCTGAGTTACAATCGAAAAATAATGCATTTTGTTAGTGGGTTTAAAAAGTGCTGCATTTGATGGTCCCCTCCCCATGCTACCGGAGGATAAACCCCCAGAGGGCAGGGCTTCGGGGGGAGAGACGCTCTGGCCTCGCACTGTACCTCCCTCCCCTCCGACTTGGGTAGGAGAAAAGGAAAACGAGAGTTTTGGATGTTAACATACTATGCAGCACATTAGATGCTTATATGTGCCCTGAAAAACTATACACCACCTTTCACAATATTACTTCCTTTTCTTCAGGTACACGAGCAGAAGTTTAGGAGGTTAACCTCCAAACCCCAGGCATGGCAGAACTCAAGAGCTGAGGCCCACTCCTGGTTCTCCTGTGCTTCAAAACCCTTGCTTTGCTTCCATCATGGACAGCTCTTCCTCCTGCAGGCCCAACACTGGGAGCCCCTGCTTCTGCCCCTGCTGGGAACCCATGGAAACCCCCTATCCAGGGTTAATACTTTTAATGCAGAAAAAACTTGAATATAACAGTAATGAATAGGTTAAAAATATAACCTATAGCCGGGCGTGGTGGCTCACGCCTGTAATCCCAGCACTCGGGAGGCAGAGACAGGAGGATTGCTGAGTTCGAGGCTTGCCTGGGCTACATAGTGAGCTCAGAGCTAGCCTGAACTACAAAGCAAGACCCTGTCTCAAAAAAAATATATATATAACCTATATCTTTATATCACTACAGCCATGAAGTCCAATTTGTACTCTTCACAGAACAAAGGGCCCCTTGAGACAAAAGCGCTGAGGCTACATGGAAGCTGTCATGTGTGTTCTGCGCATGGTCTTGACTTTCAACAGGTTTCTCCCAGGCTTGGGCCAGTTACTCTAGGGCAGTGATGGTGAACCTTTAAGAGCATTTGGTTTGCCAGCTCTGGCTTAGGGAAATGCCCAGGGATACAGCACACAGAACCCATGTATTCCAAAGGCTGCTGTGCCGTCCTATCTTTTTCCTGCCTGGTTGACATGCAGAGCTGATATTAGCTAAGTGGCTTCTGCCACTTGTTCTGCTGGCTGAGTTTCGGGGGCAAGTGCACTTGCTGGGGAGGTGGGCCATTAGCGGTCCTCAGCAGTGACAGGGTCACTTGAAACTTTACCGAGTCATATGAATCGGATACACACGCACCAGAGACACACAGAGATGTCGACACTCATGTGCTTATGACTCACATAAAAACACTCACACGAGCCGCGAGGCTTCATGGGGCAGGCATCATGGAAGGAAAAACAGTCTGGAGGTTTTCGGAGAGAGAAGGGCGCATCCTGTCAGGGTGTCGTCTCCCAGCCCGAGGCCGGAAGCTGCCTGCAGGCCGCGCAGCACTGGGCAGAATCCCACTCACCTGAAAGCCGACTCTTGAGCTTCATTTTGCTGCTGCCCTGTTTGGGGCTCTGCAGGTTCCCTTTGGAGTCCTCAGGGCCGCACACGTCTTGGGGCTCACTGATGCCAGGCATCTGCAAGGCAGCGAGCACAGAGCTGATGGGACAGGTTTGTCCCAGGGTAAGTGACGCCGCCCTTCCAAGAACTACCTCAGGGAGGCTGGGGAGCAGGAGTTCATGTGTCACGTGAGAGAAATGCTCACAGACAAAAGCAGCCTTTAGATGACCTGCAGCCAGACAGCAGGCTGCTCGGCACACACACCCCGCCCAGCATAGGGCCCGGACAGGGTCCCCAGGCAGTGGTGTCTTTCACTCCATCCTAGAGGGACCTCGCTGTCACGGTCACCCAGGGGAGTCAGTGGCAAAGCCGTCGTGGGAACCTTGGTGACGTGACTTGGGAGTCAGTGCTTTTTCAAAATTTCAAACTTCAAAAAATGTTACAGCACAATAGGTTCCTAAAATGGAGTCAGTCTCCGTGTGGCGGTCAGGCGACGACAGGCACCACCACTGACAATGAGAAACGCGGTAGGGGATTTGGCATATTCCATGCAAACGGCACACAGTGTACAGACCCAGAGGACACGACTTGTCAGTCACTTAGCACGATCTTCGGACAAGAGATACAGGAGTTTAGTCCTACGGCACTGCGTGTCACGCGGTAGTGTAGCCTGCGCCCAGCTCCTGCCCCGTGTACTACATTCCTGGACACTGACTAATCACCTCCCAGCACTGGGTCCCCCCACCCCGTTATGCGGTACAGCCCAGCGGTGATGCAGAAAGGTTAACCCTGAGGCTACAAAACCAAACATGCAAAAAACTACAGTGATTGTAAAAGGACTGTAAGTTTGAGAGTGTTTATTATAAGATTATTTGGGCAGGTAAATTTACATTTACCAAACTTACAAGATGCATCAACCAACAAAATTTTTATTTGAAATTTTATTTTCCTTTTAAATTGTGGAAGGTAAAAGAAAGCATCTCGTATTAAACTATATAAAGTACATCTAAGTGTGGTGGTACATTTGAAAGGCTGAGGCAGGAGGATTGAACCTAGCCTGGGCAAATTAATAATTTAGACCTTGTCTCAAAATGATAAATAAAAAAGGGATGGAGATGTAGGTTGATGTGAAAGTTTTGGGTTCAATCCTCAGTACCAGGGAAAAAAGCCAAAAGATAAGATTCATGCTAAGGAACACATACAAACTTTAAAAAAGAAATACGAGATATCTTTTGATGCATACTAGTCATCTAAAAGTTGTGTAATCGTACAATGGAAGTAATAGTATTTACTTTTTAAAAAAGCAACCTCTTTATTGGAATAGGGAAACATGATATAAAAATCCACATTCCTGAAAACGTGGAAAAACTAGTACCCTCTAATTTTGCTCCTAAAGTTTATGGCAGTATTAGTTAAAATGACCAGACAGTGCTAACTACAGAACTTTTAATGTAGCTATACTTAAACATACAAAATAACATATGCTTTATAAGAGTTTAAAGAAAACTAAGACGTGTCCATCTGTAGGGTATCTCCTAGACAGACTGTGGTGATAGTACTTACTTTTAAAGGGATAAAATTACCTTGTAATTATCTTTTAGGGTTACAAAGAATATTCAGAAAGAATGCATTTGGAAATAATAGTAGAATACTTAATTCATATTGTAGAGGTGCAGAAAGTTCAGTTGGGTTAAAAACACAATACAACACAAGGCTCAAGCATTTCCCCCAGCAGATGGGTCTTAGAGTGCTCTGTATTCAATGATTTGAGCACCAAAATAGACATTTCATCTTCTTACCTAAGGGAAACTAATACATTTAATTCATGAGTGAATTTAAACCAATGGAAACTCCAAGAGCATATGCCATCTTCTTGGATCAAAGATGGAAAAAACCTCCATAGAATTACTATGAACCTAATAGCTAAGAAGGTAGCTCCTGAACATTTAGTATGAAGTCAACTTTGTGCACAACATCTAGGACTTGAAAACATGCTGTAGGCTTAAGAATATATCAGAACAGGAGCAGCAGAAAAGAGAAAATTAAAGAACATAGAATGATTAGGGAAAGTTTTTTTTCTTTTTGAGACAGGGTCTCGCTTTGTAGTTCAGGCTGGCCCTCAGCTCACTATGGTGCCCAGGCAAGCCTTGAACTCAGCAATCCTCCTGCCTCTGCCTCCTGAGTGCTGGGATTATAAATGTGAGTCACCACACCTGGCATTGTGGTATGTGGTTACAGGGGGTTGAACCAGGAACCTTGCACTTGCTAGGCAGGTGCTGGAACCACTGAGCTAAATCTCCGGCCCAGGGAGACATTTTTTTTTTTTTAGAAGAAAAAATGAGATCTCAGAGCTCACGGATAGAAGGAAGCTGGGCTGTTGATGCCCAGGACAGAGTGGAACATAACGACAAGGGATGTGCTGTTTGTAACTGCTCTTAGAGTCAGCATTGCAGAGTGAGGAGGCCCTTAGCGATTCCTAGATTCCAGGCATGACTGGGGCTGAGGGCACTTACTTACCTGGTGTAAAGAAGGCTCTGGTTTGATCCTCAGCACTGAGGCACAGAGGCAAAACCAGAGGGAAGAGGGTGGGATCCCAGGCCCAGACGAAAAATGAGAGATGTGACTTTTGAACTGCAAACCAAGAGCTTTAGCGAGAGGACGTGGGACTGCTATCCCAAGACAGATTCAGGAGGGAGTGAAGGAGACCAGAAGAGAAAAAAATCCCGAGTAGATTCTGAAAGGAAATAGTTTTGCTACCCCAATGAAAACAAGCCTGAGAAATGTATGAAATTAGAAGAATCCCAGGGCTGTGAGGGGAAGAAAATACCAGGGAGGAGACGGCAGGACGTCTACGGGCTACAACTGGATGCGGTTGGTGCAGACGACTGGCTGATCCCAAGATGGCACCAGTCAAGAAGCACTTGAAAAGCAGCCGCTGTATGAAATAAAAGACTCTTTGATTTTCTTTCTTGTTAAATTACAGAGCCCATATGAGAGAATTTAGATTAGCATTTTACAAAAAAAGTTTGAGTCAGAAAAAGGAACAGAAGAGAAAAAAAGACAGGTATCCACTTTCGGCCAGTAGAGCTGTGAAAGATGAAAAAGAACCAACTTAAGCAGCAGGTGAAAAAGAAATTCATGGGAGGCTTCCCTAAGGAGAGAGGGTATAAAATGCCGAAGGTGCATCCAATTACTGACCAAAAATATGTAGCAGAACATAATGCCACTTGACCCTCGAACATTAACACCGGAGGAAAGATGAACCTCAAGACGCAGGTGGCAGGGACATCGGCCTTGACCAGCTCATGAGGGGCAGAGGCTACAGAACTGTCCACAGCAAGTCTGCTTTGTGACGTTCTTTCTTCAGTCTCTGCCGCTCTATGCCAAGAGGCAGTAGGAATGGAAAATACCTGCTCCGGAGAACAGCTACCTGCTCGGCAGCTCCAGCCCAGGCGCAATCCACAGAAGCTCATGGCAGTGAACCTTCGAGTTATGACTGGCCTGACATACAAACAACGTGGGTCACAAATGGAATTTAAGTTTTAACTTATGAATAAAGTCTTGACGTATGACCTGAATGCTGGCTGGCCACTTGTGCTTCTGGATGGTCTCAGGGATTTAACCTTTAAAGAATTCTGGAAGGAACATTACAACATCCTCTCTCGTGTGGGGTTCATTGAGAAATCCTGAGACGATGTCTAAGGACACGGAGACCTGCCTACACAAGGAGGCTTTGAAGGCTGAGTAAAGGAGCCAGAGCCTTCAGTTGAGCAACCTAAGTCACAACCAGCCCTTGAGAATGAACCGAGTTCATAAATCAAGGGTCCACTGTACTTTTGTTTCAAAGTGAAAAATCCAAGTCAAGAAGGGAGGA
>PVIC010024144.1:0-26228 GCA_004025085.1 Thryonomys swinderianus | reverse complement strand
TCAGGCTGGCCCTGAGCTCACTATGGTGCCCAGGCAAGCCGCCGCGAACTCAGCAATCCTCCCGTCTCTGCCTCCCGAGTGCTGGGATTACAGGTGTGAGCCACCACGCCCAGCATTATATGTGGTTACCGGGGATTGAACTCAGGTCCTTGCGCTTGCAAGGCAGGCGCCGGAACCACTGAGCTAACCCTCCGGCCCCACATCAGAAGATTTTTGACATTGGCTTAAAAACAAATATTGACCAAGCAAATAGAACGTGTTAGAGAAATAAAGTCACATTCTTGCAAAAGTTTCTCAGGTAGGTTAGCACATTTTCAAACACACACACACACACACAATATTGTTGGAAGAGTTGTATCAGTAATAAGAGAAGTGAATTTGGAGATGCAATTCACATCATATGCCTCTATAGATTCCAAATGGATCAAAAAGTCAAACATAAAAATCCAAGAGGTGATTGAAAAATATGTTTCAATTAAAAATTACTACACTAAAAGACATGTTTGCCATTCAACTCCTCAAAAGACTCCCCCTCAATTCAAAGATACTTATGCGTGTCATTAAAAAGTATGAATCAAAAATACAGTGAATATTGTTATCAAATGCAGCCTGATAAATGCATTATAGCGTGTCCTCGTCCATTTATTCACTGGATTGGGCACTGAGTGACTTCTGGAGTTTTTCTTATGACCATGAAAGGTAAATATTTTGAAATGATTCAGGATGTCAAGGTAGCCATGACAGCACTACTAAATGTACTCTTGAAAGAGAATTTCCAGCACTGTTTTAGAAAGTGGCAAGAATAATGGAATAAATGTACTCAAAACTAAAGGGAGTAATTGAGGAGGATTAGTAGCAGTGTCTTTTACTACAATAATTTTTTATTTAAAAATACACCATTTTTCTATCACATCTTGTACAGTGTAGTAGAGAAGGCAATTATAGGTACAATTATTTTTATGTAAGTAAACAGAGTGAGTTACAGAAAAGAAGAGGGGGTGATTTCAATCATGGTGACAGAACATCACAGAGGTAGGGAGAAAATGTTTCATGGGGGAGATAGGACTGCATGTGGACCTTGACACATGACTAGGGTTTAATGAAGTATAAAAATAGTTAAAAGAGAAATGAGTATTCCATGAAAACTTCCAACAGCCTAGTAACTGCAGGGACAGCTACCCACACTATTAGATATTAGCAGGCTACATGGACATGTAATCACTAGAAACAACAAGAAAATACACATTGGTAAATAACTTTAAGGCACATAAAACCATGACTGTACCTTGAAAAGGTCAGGCAGGCACTCAGAGTATTAGATATCCTCAATGAGTGGTTCAGGAATGTTACTTAAATTCCACAATTTTAGAAAAGTCAACAAAACTATGTAAATGTGAGTGATCAGTCGATGCTACAAGCATTTGCTCTTATGATGCTCTGGGATTAAACTCTCTGGACAGGATGACTGTGGGTACTGGGTGCCAGCAGTGGCTTCAGGAAAATAAGAGAGGACAGTTGTTAGTTATGCAGGGGGCTGGATTCTGTGCTTCCTCTCCTCAAACTTCCTATGAACACAAGTCATTTACTTTCTATGTCGTACAGCTCCCTTCCTTCTCCTCTCACCCTACCCCACTAAATCCTCTTCTGTTTCAACAAAGCAATCACAATGCCTAGTCTCCAAAATCCCTGCATAATGGGACAGGAGTTAGGAGGACTCAGAACATCTGCCTTGTTTTACTAAGTCTGCTGACAAAGAAACAGAAATGCACCCAGGATTGGGAACCTTAGTTTATGTAAGCTTAGAATTAATCAGCTCTGATTTTTACCTGCTGTATTCTTACCCAAATTTACTGTCTTTTCCCTCTGTAGACGTAAAATGGAAATGTGAAAAGCAGTTTAGAGTTACTCAAAGAAAACCTTGCCTGAAGTTTTTCTAGTTACAAGGCTTAGGAAGACATGTCAAACAGATCAGTTTTGTTGTATGACCCAAGTCAGTGTCTCCCAATGAAAAGGCTCACACTATGTTTTGCTTCCCCTACTCTGTGTGATTTCAACAAAATGTGCAAAAGCCACACTACTCACCTATAATTTCTTGTGATTTTTTTTCAAGAACGTCAGCATTTTACTCATTTACCCCAATTATTTCTTCTAGACAAGACTAAGTCATTTAGCTTCTTGGACTTCCCTTTGTATAAAGGACAAATCTTGAACCAACTCTGTTGATTCAACAGAAGAAATGCACATCATATAATGCTAAATCATTCTCCCCTTGGGAATCTGAGGCTAACTGAAAGGTGACTGTGTAAATAGTATCTCCTTCTTTAATCATATTTTATGTTTGTGCAATGGCTGAAAAAATCCTTCCACTATTTTTCCTCAAAATACCATTTAGATTTAAAGAAACCTTGTAACATTATATACAATTAGGATCAGATCCTATCTTTAGGCTATCCAATTAGAAAAAGTAATGAATAAGTTATCTAAAATATGGAACACGGCCTTTGATCTTAAACTCACCAGCTATCTCACTTTCAGCTGATAACACCCACTCTCTGGTCTTCACTTTCCTCATTTGTAAAACAAGAGATTAGACAGATGAATCACAGAGATTTTCTTCCACTTCTAACATTCAGTGAACAAAATACAATAACATATTTAGGTAACCTGCTATGCAAGAAAAGCAATAGTTTAATTTAGAAAATATATTGGGTTTGCCATGAAACAAAATTGGGTCTGATTCTTGCAATTACCACTAGTTACCAGTATTACCTTGGTGAAGTTACACTTTCCAAGTCTCATGTTTCCTCTATAAAATGGAAATAGTAATACCTTGTGTGGTTATTGTGATGATTAAAAAGAAAACATAGGCAAAAGAAAAAAACACATGATAGACTCACTAAAAGGTAGGCACTGTTAGCTGTTTTATGGGGCAACATATTTTTTTTTGTTCCAGAACAAGTTTGTACATTATTTATTTACAAGTACTGTTTTTAGACCTCAAAATAAACATGAATCTTCTCTATTTTCTCAGAGAATAGATTAGCAAGAGTTTAATTACCATATTCACATATAAGGAAATTGAAGTTATATGACTAATCCAAAATAATACAGTGAGTTAATGACAGAGTGAAGTCTAAAATCCAAGTAGTCCCATTCTTGGTAGAATTTACATACCCCTAATTTTCTTCAGACTAGTTTATACTTCTACTAACAGTTTTTGGTGTCATGCAAAAATGATGATTATTTTTATTCAGTCTGTTGCTTAGCTGGGTCGATTAAGAACAGCAAAACAAAACATTGGAAATCTGAGTAACTCAAGTTCGAAGTTTCTTCTAAGTTCTACGTCACAATAGCCAAATTAAAAGCTGTGGGTAGTTGAAGGAGTAACAAGACAAATTAATGTTATTAGTCATCTCCTTATATCTATTCTTGTCTGCCTGAATGAAGGATCCCACTGTTCATCTACCCAGAAACATGAGCCACCCTTCTCACCACCTGCCTTATTCTAAGATAATCAGGTCTACACAATCCTGCCTTCTAATTTTCTCTTGATTTTAATCTCTAGTTTGAATGACCCTCTGCAACTCATGATGAAATTAATTTCCATGGTAACAGTATGAAAAAGTGGGGCCATTAAGTGTTGATTAGGTCAAGAGGGCTCTGCCCTGTGGATGGATTAATTCCTTATCATCAAAAAAGGTCTTGATTTTTTAAAAAGCCCCAATTCAGCCCTCTTTTTCTATGTCTCATGTGTGCTCACTTGCCTTCCTGTCACATTCTTATGGTGCAACAAGAAGGTGTCACCAGATGTAACACCTCTATCTTGAACTACCCCATCTCCAAATCCAGGAGCTGAATAAACTACTCCTGTGTTTAATTTGTCAGGCCTGTGACATTCTATCAAAGCAGCAGAAAATGGACTAAGACATAGTCAATTCTTTCTACCCCTCTAAAGCTTTCTCTCTGCCCCTCTAATTCTTCTCCACCTGGACTACTGGAAAACCTGTTCACTGATTTCCACTTGGCTATATTTACTCCCCTAAATCAATGTATTATGTTCAACCTATTTTTTTAAATGAAAACTGAAAGACATATTTAAAAATTAGTTTTATGTTATTTGTATATACATACATGTGTACAACTATTCTCTTGGGTCATTAATGATCTTACTTTTATTTGATGAATTTGGTACCTACATATCTTTATTTTTGTTCCACAACCACTGTTAGATGTTACAAGTACAAAGGCAATTTTCTGAATAATTTAATATATGAGATAAATATATTCAGCAAATATTAAATTATTGTCTACTATATTCTAGGCAGTAGGAAGTCAGAATGAACAGAAGAGACAATATCTCTCTTACCAGTATACATACTAGTGGACTGAAACAGACAACAAACATGAAAGCAATCATATTTTGGCAACTATAAAAAATAATATAACTCACACTAATGAGTGAAATACATAGGTCTCAGATATGTAAATACCATATCTTTTCTCTGGTATGACACCCTGTAGATGTAAATGAGTTCAAGAATGTCTGATAGATTTTGTGAAATAGGGAATATTCAAAGGGAATGATGTGGTAGGGGAACATAATGAGGGGAAAGAATAAATATGATTTGAAAAGAAAAAGAAAGAATATGTATATAGGGGGTGGGGAGTTGTGTGGTGGGTAGGGATATGAGTAAAAATGAGAATTAACTCAGGTCATATACTGGCACAAATTCCACAATGTTCAGTGTGATTGTGAGTTATACATAAAATGTACCAATGAAGAATTCAATTTTTTTAAAAAAGAAAAAAATAACATAACTGGGATAAATTTGACTGAAGCAAAAGAATTCTATAATGAAAACTGTAAAACACTGATGAAAAATTCAAAGGAACACAAAAAATGGAAAGTCATGAAATATTAATGTATCAGAAGAAATAACATTTTTAAAATGTCTATCCTATTCAAAGTGACCTACAGATTCAGTATAATTTCTATAAAATACCAATGGTGATCTTCATAGAGTTATAAAAATAATCTTTAAATTACTATAAAATCACCAAAAAAACCCTGAATAGCTAAAGTCACCTGAAGATAAAAAAAGATGAAGCAAGATACAGTACAATATCCTAATTCAAAATGTATTACACTTAGTATGATGCTTGCGATTGGTTTCTCATAAATAGCTTTTATCAGGTTGAGATACATATCATCTATTCCAATTTTCTACAGGGTTTTAATCATGAATGAGTACTGGATTTTGTCAAACGCTTTTTCTGCATTTATTGAGATGATCGTATGTTTTTTTTCTTGAGTCTGTTATTATAGTGTATTATGTTTATTGATTTTGGTATGTTGCATCATCCTTGGACTCCTGGGATGGATCTGTGTATGATCTTGATGATCCTCTGTATTCTGTTTGCCTATATCTTACTGAGGATTTTTGCATCTGTGTTCATTAGAGATTAGCCTGTACTTCTTTTTTGGGTTGGGTCTTCCTCACTGTACAATTCATGATTGGCTTTCTCAAAGAGTAGTAAGATAGACTATGACTAGGATCTCCGTCTTGACTGTAGTCTATCCTCCAGGTAGCAGCCAGAAGCACCTTTCTAAAGTACAAATTAAACCTTTTCTCCCGTTCTTAATTTGAGAAAAGACTTTATATTGCATCCAGAATTAAATCTAGTCTATCCCATAACATCCTGAATGTCCCTGATGGTGTCAGAATTAAATCCAAACTCTTCATCATATCCTTCTGGACTCCTCAGAATTTGATCCTTGATAACCTTTAGATGTCATCAGCTCTATTTCTTCCTGCTTTTAACCTCAGTGATCTTTTTTGTTCTATGTATATACCAATCACATGTAAATAAACTGCTTATCTAAAGTAGTCACTAAGCCAGAAAATCTCTGATATATTTTATTCATAGCAGTTAGTACCAGTTGTGTTTTCAAGTTTGTTTGCTCATATATTTATTGTCTGTCTTTCCCTACTAGAATATAAGCAATGTAAGGGCAAAATAACAAATTCAACCTTTTTAATCATCATTGTATCTCAGTATCTAGAAGAGAGTCTTGCATGTCATAGGTACTGAATAAATAACTGCTTAACTAATGTCTTAATGGATTATCTGCCAAGAGTTCATATGCTTAAAGAACACAGTAACACAATAGAGTTCTAGGGTTCACATGATGACCTAGTAACCATATATTATGGAATTCTGAAGGTAATATATGAATAAAAGGAAGAGGATAAATAGACTTCTCACAGTCACACCCCAAATGAAGCTATTAGTTTTGAAATCTGTTGAAATGTTGTCTAGTTCTTGGTTTTCATGAGTGGAGTGTAGCAAATGAGGAGAAAAGAAAAAAAATCAAACAAGAATACACAGATGGAGTAAAATAGAGTATAGATGTGTAGAGAGTAGTTAATACAGAGTTAAATAATCAGGTCAAATTTCACCATTTAAAATTTTAAAATTTGGATGGACTTGTTAAAAAGATCCCTGAAGGTACAGGCTTTCTACATTCCCAAGAACATGACCTTAGATTTGATATTTGGTTTCCTTTTCTTACAAAGACCTGTTTACAAAATAGTAATTGTCTTGGTCTACTTGAGATACAGTAATTAAAATGTTAATGATTGAGTGGTTTCAATCACAGAAATTAATTTTCTCACGGTTCTAGAGCCTGGAAGTTCAAGACCAAATTTCTAGCTTACTTGGTTTATGGTGAGGGCCTTCTTCCTGACTTACAGATGGCTGCTTTCTCACTATGTGTCAAAAGAGGGGGAGGGGAAGAGAGAGAGAGAGACAGAGACAGAGACAGAGGCAGAGAGAGAGAGAGACAGAGAGAGAGAGAAAGACAGAGAGAGAGAGAGAAGGGCAGAGTTTTCTGGTGTTTCTTCTTACAGGGGCACTAATGTTACCATAAGGCTCTGCTCTTTTGAAATGATTTTTTCCCCAAAGGCCTCATCTTCCAATACCATTACATGAGAATTTAGAGCCTCAACTTACATATTTTGTAGGAACACATATCAGTTCATAGAAATAATGAATTTGATAGAGGGAACAGGCAAAGTGATCGGCAGGACTAGTAGGGGATGTAGTTGACAGGCTAGAGTTCATTATCTCATACTCTTCTAGCTTTGTCTGTTTGTGGAGCTCACTGAAGCAGTACATTTCTAATTTTCCAGCTCCTAGTATTTCCCTTTTCATCTTACTACCTTCCTAAACCATTATGTGACCATTATAAAGACTGTTGAATGGACAAGTTTGAGTCATTTATGTGCAAATGGACACACCTTGAGGACACACTAATATGTGAAATAAATAGGTCACAGATAAGTAAATACCATATCTTTTCTCTGGTATGAGAACCTGTAGATGTAAATGAGTTCGAAAATGTATGATAGATTTTGTGAAATAGGGAATATTCAAAGGGAATGTGGTAGGGGAAAGTAATGAGGGGAAAGAATAAATGTGATCTGAAAAGAAACAGAAATATGTATATAGGGGATGGGGGTTGTGGGCTGGGTAGGAATATGGGTAAAAATGAGAATTAACTCGTGTCATATACTGGTACAAATTCCCCAATGTTGAGTGTGATTGTGAGCTGTACATAAGATGTACCAATAAAGAATTCAATTTTAAAAAGACTGTCATATTGTAAAGTCATCTGATGATACAAATTCCATAGACAGGGAAGAGAGTTCTTCATGTTTAATAGATAAGAAAACTAGCATACATATTAAGAAAGTACTGTGTTCAAAATCATATTGGAAATAAGATTTCAAGCCATAAATGGGATATATTATCTATTGTCTCCCACCAGGTTTTCTCCTGAGAAGATGGTTATTATCCAAGAAAAACAGGCTCAGGTCTAAGAGGAGGGAATTCAACACATTTAAGAGGTGCTAAAATGCTGAGTCACTGTGACTCTCACTCTGTACTTCGCTGTTGAACTGAATCTTTCTGAAAATTCTATGTAAGAAACTGAAAATCAGAAAGAGCACCTCTTTCTCCACAAACCTCCAAATCTCAATAAGAAAAAGTACACTGTGTTCCCTTGGCACTTCGGGTGGCAAAACTTCACCCTCTCTCAGGCCAACTAGAAACTTGAAAGGAACTTGTTACCCTGCCAGCTGCTGTTAATGAAAGTGTGCTCCCTGAGACGCACAGGACAATAAATGTCACTTAACATAGACTAATAATTCCATATCATAATTTAAAATATCAATATCGCTACTGAGATTTAAATGCTGACTCGAAAAGAGACCCCTGGTGAGCTCCTGACTAGGAAGTAATATGGATATAGGAACTGTCACCTTCCCAAAACTTAGGTCCTCCCAGAAGCCTTTTGGGACATAGCCCTCCCAATTCTGGCTAGTCAGTTTCTCCTCTCTGCATTCTGTTGCTTGCCTTTCTTCAGTTGTCACTTTAAAAACACAACCTGAGGGTGTTGTTTGCATACACATATTTGCTCTCCCTAACAAGCTTGTGTTCTCCATGTATTTACTTCTGATTATAATCTTAACTACCTGTTCCTTATGTGTTCTAAATTTTACTTTCCAAAAATGGTCAAGAGGCTTTATGTATATGTTTCAAACCCCCAAGCCAAGTGCAATCAAAAAATGTGTATCAAAAATGTATTAATAAAAACTAAAATAAATAAATCTCATTTCCTAGTATTGCTTTTCACTGACACAATAGTCAGAAGTTGTGAGGAAAGATAGAAAAGAGTTGACAAAATATGGCTCACATATCAAACACAGCATGCTGAATAGTAAACTGAGAAATAATGTGCTATGAGTTTCTGCAATACTGGGAGCTAAGCAGTTTAATTTTGATGCCCAAATATCTTCTTTTTCATATGACTTTTCAGTAGACACCTTATAGCCTGGTGTCTCCCTTATGCAGCAGCCAATAAATGCTTGATAGATTGCTCATGAATGATTGACCCAAGAATGAAAGAAAGTTGAAACCTTTGCAAGCGGGAACTCTTCTCCAGGCAGCAAGCAGAAAACTTGATGCCCAAAAATGAATGGAGCAGGGATGTGACCCTTGCTCTCCCATTCTTCTTGGTATTTTTTCTGGTTGTTGTTAAGGATGTTTGTGAGAGAGGAAGACAAGGTAAACAGAGTCATTGTATTTTTGTGCTTCCTCAAGCACCTGGATGTGATTTGGGGAAGAAATGAGACCTATAGGATTTTTTTTTTCTTGTATTATATCTTCTTCCTTAACACTGAAGAAGAGCTTTAACACTCTCTCCTTCTCCCATTAAAGAAGCAATGAATAAATACATACCCAGATGACACATCTCAGAGAAATTCAATAAGAAGCGATTGACTGAAACTTAGTTGACAAGCTCAAAACTGTTTCTATTGTTTTTCACAAACTCTCATTGAGCACATCATTTAAAGCTATTTACTTCTTTTCTCCCCATTCTCCCGTTTCCTCCTCACAAACAGGAGCCTATCTCCACCACCACCTCCTGGTGACCCCTCTTAGCTAACATACTCTTCTGTAATAAGCCCCCTACCCACACACAAAACATAAATGAACAGATTAGGCAGAATGTAATTTTATTGTCACTAACTCTCTCTAACCTGGAAATTTGGAAACTTCATGAATTATACATCAAAGCACATACACAAAACCCGCTGTGATAGTTGAAAAGAAATTGCACTATTTCTCCTACCCACCTTTTAGTCATATGCATCACACTTCCACCACAACATGCATAAACGTACTCAATTAGGAATCATAGAATTGTCAAATGTCAGAATGGGGGGAGGAGATAATTTAGTCTAACATCTTCACTGTACAGACAATTAAACCAATGCCCAGAGAGAGGACTTTCAAAAGGTCACTTGCATAGTTGAGAGCAAAAATGAGACTAAGACCATGGAGATATTAATGATTCTTTGTCAAAACAAATAAACAAACACATATTCAGCCAAAAACTTAAATGTCTATAGATCCATCGCCAAAAAGAGGAAACACCTGTCTTTTCAAAGCAAAAATGACCCCATTCATCATGTTTGATTGCTCCTGTTCTTTTCTGCACAGTTTTTTTGCTTGTCAATTCCCAGGACATTTCCTTCTCTGCCTCTGAACAGACCTCACGAATGAGCAATTCCTAAATGTATTTGCTATGACGTATGCAAAGGCAGCCACTCAGAGAAAAGGTCAATGTCACTGTCCTCTGTTTCCAAATTTGCCTCTTTTTAAAAATCAGACATTACTATACTGAATACCAATTGCCTAAAGACTTACTAATCTCCTCTAGGAAAGTCCAAGGCTCCTAAAGAAATGGCAAATCCAATGAAAGTTGTAATGTGATTTACCAACTGAAAAAGGAACACAAAAGGGCCATGAAAAGGTACCATTTTTCTATCAGCCTGGGGAATTGTGCTGACAGGTCTGCAAGTGCTAGGCATGACTTCTCATTCCTTTGTCTGTACACTCAGCCATTTCTTAAGTGCCTTAGAAAGCATGCAGGGCCAAGGCATGCTCTCCGGTCACTGGAAATAGGGGGTCAGGTCTCTTAAGGAGCTCAGAACAGAGAAGTAGAGCCACAAAGAATAAAGCAATTATTTGTAACTATTTTCCTTTGTATTTCTGATGTTAACTCTTCCCTGCCACTTACTGGTCTGCTCTGAACTTTGAATTTTCAACAAAATAAAATCATACTCAATGCTTTTCTGGGATACTGCCAGACGTCTTCAATTAGCACATGAGAAGACCCTCACATCATGCCCTACCTGTATTACTAGTCTTGGCATCCTCCACTCTTTCTTGTGCCATACTCATAGTGGATGACTCTCAGTCTGTCACCCATTGTGTACTTTAAATCCCCAATTTTCTGCGTCAAATCCCCATCTCTCTATTAATTCTTCAAAATCTAGTTCAGAACTTACTTCCTCCTTAAAGTCTTTCATGATCCCTACTGTCAGCCCAAATTAATTCTTGTCTATGAAATTTCTATTATTTTGTTAATTAAATGATTCACAAATTAGTGGGTAGCACTATTTTTCAGTATGCTTCTAAGAAATGGGGATACTGTAAAAGAAAAGTCGTGGTCCTGGTCGTCATGGAATTTCTAGGATAATAGGAAAGATAAGTAATTGTAATACATATTTTTCATAGATGTGGATGTAGCTCTAGGATGTCAATGGAAAAGACCTAAATTCATTTTGAGAGGTCATAGATTGACTTAAAGAAAGAATGTTCAGCTATACTAAGATCTGAATGAAGAAGATAAGGTACATAGGAAAATTATCTCAATTGATATACCATATGGGCATCAGAAAACACAATGAGGTAGCAAGAGAGCTTCCAATAAATCTGAAGGGTGATAGCGTCATGACATCAGAATTCAGGAAAGGTCAAGCATTATAGGCAACATTAAGATCTTACATTAAGAATAGGAAGTTGCTGGGCGTGGTGGCTCACGCCTGTATTCCCAGCACTCGGGAGGCAGAGACAGGAGGATTGCTGAGTTTGAAGCTTGCCTAGGCTACATAGTGAGCTCAGAGCCAGCCTGAACTACAAAGTGAGACCCTGTCTCAAAAAAAAAAAAAAGAATAGGAAGTCATTGAAGAGCATTAACATAGAAACCATTTGGACGGAAGAAAATTACATGAAAGACCTGACAATGGCTTGGAGTATAGTCACAGAAGTGAATACATTGTATGTATACATTTTAATTAATTTTATTCATACTTTTAAAAAATTGAATTATTTATTGGTACAATTTATATACATCTCACAGTCAAGATTGATTCATTTATGTGCAAATGCATACACTTTTGATATACATAATCATCACATTCACCATAGAGAAGTTGTACATGTGTATATCTTTTCTAGATTAACTACTGATACATTTTATACATACATTATGATCACATTCAACATTGAGAATTTGTACCTGTACATGACACATCTTGATTTTCATATTTTCCCTTCCCACTGCCCTCTCTACAGCCCCCACTCCCGATATACATAACTTTCGTTTCACTTTTTTATGATCAAAGGTTTTTTTTCCCTTCTTTACTGTACCCTACCTGCCATTTCCCTTTTCCTCTTGCACGTTTTCTCCCTATTTCATATTACCTATCATACATTTTGGTGGTCATTTACACCTTCAGTTTTTCATACTAGAGAAAAGATACAGTATTTACACATCTGTGTCCCATTTATTTCATTTATGAATATGTACATAAGGTACATCATTTGAATATAAATGAATCAAATTTAACATTCTTTATGGCTGAGTGATACTCCATTAAAAACACACACACACACACACACACATCTTTATCCAGTCTCCCTTTATTGGCATTTGGGATATTTCCAAGATTTAACTAACTCAAACTGAGCTGCTATAAACATAGGTGCACATATGTTGCTGTGGTATGATCCATTTAATTATTTCCTGTATATACATAGCAAGAGAATAGCAGGGTCAAATGGGACTTTGAGTCCTAGTTTTTTAAGGAATCATCACACTAATCTCCGTAGTGGTTGCACTAGGCTACATTCTCACCAACAGTGGGGAAGGGTACCTTTCTCCCCACAGCCTCATCAGCACTTGTTATTGGCTGATTTCGTGCTAGTAACCACCTTTCTGGAGTGAGATAGGACCTCAATGTTGCTTTCATATGCAATTCTTGGATGACCAGCAATATTGAACATGTTTTCATTTATTTCATAGTTGCCTTTACTTCATTTGAAGAGTATCTGTTCCTTGCAGATGACCATTTTTGAATTGAATATTTAAATTTGGGGGTGCTGTTTTTAAGTTCTTTATATACTCTAGATAGTAGCACTTTGTCTAAAAAACAGTTGGTAAAAATTCTTTCCATATTGTGGGTTGTCCTTTTGCTCTGCTGGTTTCTCTGGCTGTGCAGAAACTTCTTAGATGAGCTCCCAGTTGTTGATTCTTTCTGCTAGTTCCCATGCTACACAGGTTTCGTTCATGAAGTCTTTCTCTATGCCAATGTCTCCAAGAGTTCTGGCTAACCTATTTCCCAGGAGGCTTAGTGTTTCTGTTTAATATTTAGGTCTCTAATCCACTTTGATTTTAGTTTGGTGCAAGGAGAAACAGATGGATCTAACTTTAATCTTTGGCAAAGTGAAACCCAGCTTTTCCAGCACTGTTTGCTAAAGAGGCCATTTTTCCTCCATTCATGGTGTTTGGCTCCTTTAAAGATTAAATGGCTTTGCCTATCTGGGACGTTTTTGGATCTCCTGGCCTGTTCCACTGATCCTTGTGTCTGTTTCTTTGCTGGTACCATGCTGTTTCTACCACAGTGGGTTGGTAGTAATGTATTCAGGTCGGGGACTGTGATACCACCTACCATGGCCTTGTTGATTGGAATCATTTTTGCTATTCTAGGTCTCTTGTGGTTCAGGTAAATTTTGGATTATTTTTTGTAGCTCTGTGATATATGCTGTTGGAATTTCAATCAGGATTGCAATGAATGTATATAATAGATTTTGCTGTATGACCATTTTGACAATGTTGGTTCTTCCTACCCAGGAATAAGGGATATCTTTCAATTTTCTGATATCCTCTTGTATCTCCCTTTTCAGAGTCCCACAGTTTTCAGAGTAGAGATCTTTCACCTCCTTTGTTAGATTGATTCCTAGATATTTCATTGTTTTGGGTGCTGTTGAAAAGGAATTGATTCCCTGATTTCACTTTCAGTGAGTCCATTGTTCAAGTACACAAAAGCTATTGATTTTTGAGTGTTCACCTCGTGTCCAGCTATGGTACTAATAGGTATGGTGATTAAGTCTAGCAGCCTTTAGGCTGTTTTTAGGATTTTCTATATAGAGTATCATGTCATCAGCAATAATGACAGTTTAACTTCTTACTTTCCTGTCTTTATTCCTTTTCTTTCTTTCTTTTTTCTAACTGTTGTGGCCACTATTTCCAAAACTCTATTGAACAGAAGTGGTGATAGTGGACATCCTTGTCTTGTTCCTGATCATAGTATGAAAGGTTTCAGTTCTTGACCATATAGTATGATGCTGGCTATTGGTTTATCATAAATAGCTTTTATGAGGTTGAGATAAAGATCATCTATTCCAATTTTCTGTAAGATTTTAATCATGCATGGGTGTTGGATTTTGTCAAATACTTTTTCTGCATCTATTGAGATGCCCATATGGTTTTTGTCCTTGACTCTGTTAATACAGTGTATTATGTTTATTCATTTACGTATGTTAAACATCCTTACTTCTCTGGGATGAATCCAACTTTGTCAGGGTGTATGATCTTTGATGATCCTCTGTACAGTGTCAGTATCATATTGATGACTTTTACATTGATGTACATTAGGGAGATTAGCCTCTAGTTCTTTTCTTTTTTTTTTTTTTTTGGTTGGGTCTTTCTCTACTTTTGGAATGAAGGTAATGGTTACTTCCAAGAACATATTTGGGAATATTGCTTCCCTTTTAATTTCATTAAAGAGTTTAAGGAGTACTGGCATTAGCTTTTCTCTCAAAGTCTTGTAGAATTCAGCAGTAAATCCATTAGGACCCAGACTTTTCTTTGTCGGTATCATTTTAATTATATTTTCAATTTCACACATTGATATTGGGATGCTTAGCATTTTATAACTTCATCCAATTTTGGAGCTCATACATGTCTAGAAATCTATCCATTTAATTTGTGTTTTCCATCTTATTGGAGTACAAGTTCTGAAAGTAGGTGCTTATCTTCCTTTGAATTTCTGCTGGATCTATCGTGATTTCCCCCTTCTCATTCCTGATTGCCTGACCATTTAATATGATGCTGGTTATTGGTTTCTCATAAACAGCTTTTATCAGTTTAAGATAAATAGCCTCTATTCTGTAGGGTTTTACTCATGAATGGGTGTTTATGATAAGATTAGTTTTCTTTTTTTGATAAGGTTGGTTAAGGGTTTTTCAACTTTATTTATTCTTTAGAAAAACAAGTCTTAGAGTAAACAATTTTTTGTATCATTCTCTTAGTTTCTATTGCATTAATTTCTGCTCCAAACTTTATAATGTCTTCCTTTGTATGAGCTTTGGGTTTATTTTACCAGTCTTTTCCTAGTTGTTTGAGGTTCAACATTAGGTTGTTTATTTGAGC
Organism: Thryonomys swinderianus; assembly: GCA_004025085.1. Classification (NCBI taxonomy): domain Eukaryota; kingdom Metazoa; phylum Chordata; class Mammalia; order Rodentia; family Thryonomyidae; genus Thryonomys; species Thryonomys swinderianus. The sequence goes on along the minus strand of PVIC010024144.1, from coordinate 11,101 downwards.
TTGTTCTGTTTTCCTAGTATGGTCTTCACTACTCTGAATTTCCCTCATAGAATTGCTTTCATTGTGTCCCCTACATTCCTGTATGTTGTATTGGCATTATCATTTAATTGTAGAGATTGCTTAATTTCTTCTTTAGTTTCTTCTGTGAACCACTGGTTGCTAAGGAGAGTGTAGTTCAATTTCCATGCATTTGTGAGGTTCTTGGAATTTCTTTTTCTAGTGATCTCCAATATCAAGGCACTGTGGTCTGACACATGTGATAACTTTAATTCCTTTGCATTTATTTAAACATACTCTATGAACTAGCATGTGGTCTATTTAGGAAAATGACCCATGAGCAGTTGTGAAGAATATATATTCTGGCTCTGTGGGGTGAAATACTCTGTAGACATCTATTAAGTCCCTTTCTTCAAAAGTTTGGTTCAGTACAAGTATTTCATTATTGACTTTTTTTAACCAATCAGTCTTTTTGAGACACTGGGATATTAAGGTCCCCCACTATTATTATATTAGTGCTAACCTGACATTTTATGTCCATTAATAATTGTTTTACATAGTTGGATGCAGTAGAATTTGGTGTATATTTATGAATGTTGTCTCTTCCTCTAGGATTATTCCCTGCATGAAGATATAGTGTCCTTCTTTGTCCCTCTTAATTAGTTTCGCTTTGAAATCTACATTTCCTGCAAATAAGATAGCCACTCTTGCTTTTCTGTGGTTTCCTGTCACATGGAGAATTGTTTTCCATCTTTTCACTTTCAGTCTACAAATTTCTTTCTGAATTAGGTGTGGGGTTTTTTGTATATAGCCTATTGCATGATCTTGTTTCCTAATCCATTCTGCCAATCTATGTCTTTTAATTCATGCACAGAGGTCATTGACATTAAAGGTTATAACTGATATGGACTGGATTAGTCCTGATGTGATGTTTTCCTGTTGTTGGCTCTTTTATTCTTTGCTTTTCCCCCTTCCATTCAGTTTCTTGCCTTGCCCAATGAGTTCATTCTCCTGGGTCTCATGGGATTGTGACACTCATTGTCTTTTTTATAGGATACTGTTTAGAATTTTTTGGAGTCTAATTTGTGAAATTATATTCATGAAATTTCTCAGATGTTCTTTGTCATCGAAGTACATTATTCGCCTTTTAGGATAATTTTGCAGGATGTATCAATCTGGGTTGGAGGTTGTTTTGCTAGGTTTGAAATACTTCACTCCAGGCTCTCCTTGTTTGAAGCATTTGTGCTGTCTGCTGTGAGTCTCATGGATTTTCCTTTGTGTGTGATTTGTTTCATTTCTCTAATTGTTTTCAATATTTTGTTCTTCTGTTGGGTTTCTGAAATCTTGATTATTATATGCATAGGTGTAACTTTTCTTATATTGCTACTTGGAGTCCTATGTACCTCACTTATCTGTGTATCAAATTCTTTTTATTTTCCTTTGAAGTTTTCTACCATTGTATCTGTGAACAGGTTTTTTTTTATATCTTTTGCACTGTCTCCTGTTTCTTAACTGACTCCCATCAGTCTTGTTTTATTCTTGTTTGTATCATCTGGCAGCTCCTGGATTCTTTTCTCATGGTCCCTTGCTATTTTCCATAAATTATTCCTTTCCTGTTCATTGGTTGAAATCCTATCCTCTACATCTTCACATACATTCATCCTATTTTTCAAACTTTTGGAGTTTTTCTTCTCCTGGAAATCTGTTTGAAGGCCTTTATAGATTCTATTACTGTCATCATCTGAGATTCTATCATGTTTCTAATCTCTTCTTTAGTGTTATTAATCATATTTTGCACTTTGGACACCCTCTCTGTTCTTATCTCAGAAATTATTACTTATTTTCCCCTTACTAGATCTTCTTTTGTTAATGGCTCATAGAGTCCTGGCGTATGAGCTTCAGTCTGCTCTATTTCTATTATCTCTGGATTCCCCTGTGGTAATGATCTTTATGTCCGAGTTCATTTTTTCTCATTTCTATTTTTGTTTTTATTGTTTCTGATGTTTTTTTGTTTAATTCCTGGCCTGTTGTCTTGACAGTGTTTGTTTCAAGTCTTGTTCATCTTAATATTTGTATCCGTTAGGAGATGGCTACTTCCAAGGCTGTCCTCCTTGGATCTGTAATGGTCTTTAAAGGATCTTAGTTCTGGCACACCATGAAAGGTACTTAAACAGAATAATCACATGACTTCAGTTGACATAATACAACCAATATCATCAATAGTATCAAACACGGCACAGGAAATGACAAGCTTTGGCAATTACTGTTCTGATACTTTTAACTTCATATGACATGTGACATATGTCAAAATTTAGAACTAACTAGATATACATTTACAAAATTCAGGTCCTTCAATATAGCGGCATCACACTTTAGGAATAAAGGGTCACCAAGGAGTTGGAAGGGTAGATAGATAGAAGGAGGAGAGGTTAAAAATAGGATTAAAGGGTATATAAAGATCACACAGACCCCAGAAAAATGTTAGAAGGTAGAAGACAAAAGCAGCAAAAGGGAAAAACACAAAACATAACAGACTAAGCACAGCAGGACCACTAAAAACTGTATTCACAGAAGAAAGAGAAAGTAAGGAAGACTGAAATGCATTAACTTCTGGGAAGTGATACTGACCAGAGGACAGGAAAGGAAGAGGGAACAAAAGAAGAATAGGCAGCAACAGGCTAATAGGTGACTATTTTCCTGTAAAAAAAAAAAAAAAAAAAAAAGAGCAGATGAGAGAAGAAAAAACCCAAATTAGACAGACTCTGCACTAGGAGAGTAGTGAAATGAATGAAGGGGGTCAGAAAAAAGACACAGAACAACAGCAATGACAGCAGGAAAAAAAAAAAAAACAGTCAAAACCATTACCAAAAGGGCCTTTGACAGTGTGGATCTGTTCTCTTTTATAGATAGTATGAGCAGCAGCATGCAGATCAGAATTGACGAGTAACGGATAGACAGCTGTCATGCTCTGTCTAGGTTTCAGTTATAATGCCTGAGTCAAGTTCAGTAAACTTCTGCAGGCTTGAACTCTGCAAGAGTCCAGGGTCCTGTAGATGGAACTGACTACAAAAAATCACCAATGGCTGTTAGTCAACAGCACTTCTTCACTCTTCCAGTGGGTGTTTTTTCAGTGTGACAGACAGGGAAATCGCACAGCAAAGACTTCTGCCTAAGTCCCAACACTGCTGTGTCACTTATTCAGTGTGTGTAGACAAGTAAATGGTTCTCTGGGGGCTCTTTCCCAGGTACCAGTCCCATGAGAGGTCAGAGCCCAAGCGTCAGTGTGGGCAGACAAGAAGATGAAGTCTCTGAGGGCTCCTAATCTTTTGCTGATCACACAAGAGCTCAGGCCCTGAGCACTGTGGAGAAGGCAGGCCAGAGGCCTGTATGTGCAGGACCAGCTCTTACTAAACATGGACAAAGAGTCACGTGTGTATAACTTGATGCTTTTTTGCCCATTGCCCTCCCTTCCTGCAGCCCTTTCTACCCCTCCATATTTAGAAAAGATTTGTTCCCATTTTTTCCTTTCCTCCTATTCTTTTTTCCCCCTCTTCCTTTCCCCCACCCCACCTTTTTCCCCTTCCTATTTGAAGTTTTGTGCCCTACTTCACAATATCTATCATCCATTTTGACCTTTTTTATGTTTTTGTTTTCTCACACAAGAGAAACAATATGATATTTTAAAATGTGTCCAAGTCATCTTACTTAAAAGTAGGACCTCAAAGGCATCCATTTACTTAAAAACAATCAAGTTTATCTTTCTTTATGGAAGAGTACATCTCCACTGTACATAAAAAGCACATTTATATATCCATTCATCTGTTGATCTGCCTTACAAGATTTACCTATAACAAATTCTGTTGCTATAAACATGGGTGTGCATATAATACTGTGGTATAGTCCCTTTCCCTCATCCAGGAAGATACCAAGAAGGGGAAGAGCTGGATCAAGTGGAACCTCTAGTTTTAGGTTTATTGTTTTTGGAAACAAGGTCTAGCTTTGTCGTTCAGACTGCCCCTTCGCTCACTATGTTGCTCAGGCTAGCCTCAAACTCAAAGCAATTCTCCTGCCTCACTGTCCCCAGTGCTGGGATTACAGGCGGGAGTCATGACGCCTGGCACTGTGGTATGTGGTACCGGGAATTGAACTTGGGATCTTGCACTTGCAAGGCAGACGCTGGAACCACTGAGCTAAATCCCCAGTCCTAGTTTTATTTTTTTGTGTTGTGTATGTGTGTGTGAGTGTGTGTGTTATTTTATATTTTATTCATCGTTTCCAGAAGTTAATATTAGAAATGAAGTATAAAAAGATCCTGGAATAACCAAAGATGTTAATGGGTTCTAGAATGTATGATGGATATTGTGAAAAGAAAATATTCAAAGGGAAATGTGGTGGAGGGGTGAGTAATGAGGGGTAAAGAAAAAATGTGGAAGTAATAAAAAAAGGGAAACAAAACTTACATATTTAGGGGTGGAGGGTTGTGGGTTTGGTAGGGGAATGGGAAAAAGTGAGAATTAAATTCTGTCATATACTGGTACAAATTCCCAATATTGAGTGTGATCATGATGTGTATATACAATGTGCCAATAAAGATAAAAATAAACTAAAAAAAAAAGAATTTAAACAGGAAGATATTTTTTAAAGAACCTGGAATAGTTTCTAACATGTTAAAAGCTTTTGAATGTTAACAACTATTGCTATTTTGTGATTTTTTTTCTATTTGAATCTTTATTGGTATATTTTATAGACACATCACGATTACACTCAACATGGAGAACTTGTACCAGCATATGATATGACTAAATTCTCATTTTGCCCTTCCCCTACCCACCCTACAGCCCCCCACTTTGTTTCCTTTTATTTACCATCATTTTTTTTCTTTAACCCTAACCCTAGTTTTAGTTTCCTGAAGAATCTCCATATTGGTTTAGATACTGGTTGTACCAATTTACACTCCCACCAACAGTGGGGAAGTGTTCATTATCTCAGAACCCACCAGCATTTGTTATTGATTGATTTCTTGATAACAGTCATGCTTTGTGGAATGAGATGAAACTTGAGCATTATTTTAATTTGCATTTCTTGAATGACAGGTTATGTTGAATATTTTTCCATGTATTTATTTACTATTTCTACTTCTTCACCCAAGAAATGTGCATTCATTTCAGATGCCCATTTGGGGGCTGGGCCTTTAAATTTAGGGCGTCTGATTTTTTTCTTTATACATGTAGAGTTCTTTGTCGGAGGAAGAGCTGGGAAGAATTTCTTTTGCCCACTCTGTGGATTGTCTCTTCATTCTGTTGTTTCTTTTGCAGTGAAAAAGCTTCTTAATATGATAAGACCCCAGCTGTTCATGTTTTGTGATATTTTCTTTGTGATCAAGGTTTTGTTCATAAACTCTTTGCCTATATCTATGTCTTGAAGAGTTTTACCTATTTTATCTTCCAGCAGATTAAGTGCTTCTATTTTAATGTTTAGATCATCCACCTCTTTGACTTTCGTTTAGTACATGATGCGAGATATGGATCTAACTTTAACCTGCATGTAGAAAGCCAGTTTTCCTAGTATCATTTATTAAAGAGGCCATGTTTCTTCCAATGAAGGTATTGATCCTTTTTTTCAAATAAATTGCCTGAGTGTGTTTGGAACTGTTGTCGCATCTTCTAATCTGTTCTATTGATCTACCAGTGTGTATTTTGCCAATGTTGTGCTGTTTTTATCACAGTAACTTTGTACCATAATTTTAAGTTGCAGACTGCAATGCTTGCTGCCTTTCCTTTTCTGGCCAGAATTGCCTGTGCTATCCTAACTATCTTCAGGTTCCAAATGAATTTTAGGATTATTTTCTATGGTTTTCTGAAGTATGTTATTGGGATTTTGATTGAAATTGGATTGTCTGTTTAACAGTTTTGGAAATGTGGCCATTATCACTGTGTTGAATCTATCTATCAAAGAACAAGGAATATCTTTCCATTTTCTGATATGCTCTGTGATCTCCTTTTTTCAGAGTACTGTACTTTTCCATGTAAAAAGTCTTTTACTCCCTTTGTTAGATTGATTCTTGAATGGTTCATTTTTTCAGTGCTATTGTGAAAGGTGTTATTTCCAATTTTTCTCTCACTGTTATTTGTGTACAGAAATACTATCGTTTTTTAAGTGTTGACTTTGTATACTGCTAAGTTACCAAATTGGTTCATCAACTCTAAGAGAATTTTGGTGAAGATTCAGGGTTCTTCTGTGTAGAGTATCAAGTCATGCAAAAATAATGATAATTTAACTTCCTTCTCTGCTATCCTTACTACTTTTCTTTCTCTTGTCTAATTGCTCTAGCTAATATTTCCAAACTGTATTGAATAGGAGTGGTGATAGTGAAATCCTTGCTTTGTTCCTGATTTTAAAATGAAAGTTTCAGTGCTTGATTAATTATTATATTGGCTGTTGGTTTGTCACAGATGGCTGTTATCAGACGGAGATAATGACATTCAACTCCAATTTTCTGTAGGGTTTTATCATCAAGAGGTGGTGGACTTTGTAAAACGCTTTTTCTGTACCCATTGAGATGAATATGTACTTTTGTCTTTGGTTCTATGAATGTGGTCTATTATATTTATTGATTTGTGTGTGATAAAACTTCCCTGCATCTGTAGGATGAATCCTACTTGGTCATAGTGTATTACCTTCTTGATGATTTGCTGTATTTTGTTTGGCAGTGTCTTATTGAGAATATTTGTATGTATGTTATTTATGGAAGTTGTTCAGTAGTTCTCTTTTTGTTTCCTTCCTTCTCTGGTTTTCATATGAAAGTGGTGTATTCTTTTCTTCCAAAAATGAGTTTGTTAGTATCGCTTCCCTTTCAATTTCGTTAAAGAATTTGAGGAGTAGTAGCATTAAATCATCTCAAGATTTCTTGTAGAATTCAGCAGTGAATCCATAGGGATCTGGGACTTTCTTTGTTGGTAGGTTTTTAACTACATCTTCAATTTCATTGGCTGATTTTGGGTTATTTAGAATTTTGGAAAATTCTTGATGCACCTTTGGTAGTTCATGTGGATTAAGGAATCTTTGATTTCTTCTGTGTTTTCCTCCTCATTAGACTATAGTTTCTCAACATAGGTATTACTGATCTTGTATACTGTAGGGTCTATTGTGATTTAACCTTTTTCATCCCTAATCACGTAGATGTGAATCTTTCCTTTTTCATAAGCTTCACTAACAGTTTGTCTATTTTATTTAATGTTTCTAAGAAACAACTTTTCCATTCATCGATTTTTATATTGTTTACTTATTCTCAAGTGCATTAATTTCTTCTCTGATTTTTATCATTTCCTCTCTCCTATATGCATTGGACTTAATTTGCTCTATTTTTTCCTTGAAGCCTGATATTGAACGTTAGGTTATTTACTTGAGCTTTCCCTATTTTTCTGATGTAGGAATTCACTACTACAAAATTTCCTCATAAACCGTTTTCACTGGGTCCCATAAATTCTAGTACGCTATATTGGTGATATTGTTTAATTGTAGAAACTGTCTAATTTCTTTAATTTCACCTGTGAACCATTGGTTGATCAGGGGAGTGTTATTTAACTTTCATGTGTTGATGCAGTTCTTGTGATTTGTTTTGCCATTGATTTCCAGTTTCACTGCACTATTATCGGTTAATATGTAGAGAATAATTTTAATTCCTTTGCATTTACTCAAACATATTCTATAAGCTAGTGTGTGATATATGTTGGAGAAAGTCTTGTGTGGAGCCGAAAAGAATGTGTACTCTGTTGTTGTGGGGTGGAACATTCTGCAATTATTTACCAAGTCCATATGTTCAAAAGTTTGGTTCAGCTGTAGTATTTCTGTGTTGATTTTTTTTTTGTCTAGCTCTGCCATTACCATCGTGAACAGGATTCTTTTTATGTCCTTTTTATTATCTTCTGATTTTTCATTGATTCAATCTTATATTATTCTTCTTGGCCTCATCAAGCATCTGTTGGAATTTTTGTGGTTCTTTTCTATTTTTAAGAAATCCTTCCTTTGATGATTGCTAACTGTGGGACACAGGGTAAGAGACACAACCAGAACTCTCATGGCAAGCTCCAATCCCCCATGAGTACCACAGCAAAAGGATTAACAAAAAACAAACAACAAAGTTGGAACCTTGAGAAAAAGGCTGAGCCTGGGCTTGAATCTTGCTACTCTGAGCAGCAGCAGCAGATGGTGGTGCTCCAATACCTGAGCTTGCTGCACCTTTATTCTGTATCAAGCCTTTACATCCCAAATCCTAGCATGCATAAAGCAGAGTAGATATTCACAATAATCCCTGTAGTTGAAGATCCCAAAGGGCAGGGCAGATATCCACCAATGATCCTAGTGCAATAATCCTTGTAGTAGAGGATCCAGCAGGGTGGGGCAGATGACTGCCAATAATCCTAGTGCAATAATACTTGTAATAGAAGATCTCACAGGGTGGGGCAGATGCCTGTAAATCTGAGTAAATCCTCAGCAGTTTCTGACAACTAACCACAAACCTGCCTTCTGTATCTGATACTCTGTCTTCACATTGGTTGACACTGCTGTGTATAATTTAAATAGAATTTTAAATCTCAATATCTTATTGAATATGTTGCATGGATTCCACTCTTTCCTTATGTTAGGCAGTCATGGTTTTCACCACTTTCCTAATATCCTCTTTTTTTCTGTGTATCTGCCCTATATTCACTGGCCATGTCCCTCATTATGATCATCATCTCTTCAGTTACCTGTGAAATTTTTACTAATTTGGTATTTTTCTAGAGCCTCATTCATCTGTCTTGGCATTTTAACTCCTACCATTTCAGAAAGTTCAGTTGAGGGGCTTTTGATTTCTTCCCATGGATTTACCTTGGGTGAGCTGTGGATCTGGGGGTGCATCTTGCTTCCATGTTTTGTCATTTTCTATTTTTAAAAGTTTATTTTCTGCATCGATGCTTGGAAATTACTTATACTAGGCAGCTTTAGTGCTAATATCAAGATCTCCTTAGGAAATGAATACTTTTCAGAGATGTCCTCTAAATGTAGGTGGCTTTTGGCTTTTTAGTTTGTCCCAAAACCCTGCCTGTTCAGTTTATTAAGAATGAGAAGTTGTCGCCTATTTGGCCTTTAGCCACGTTCTTTAGTACTGAACTGTGGTACTGTTCACGACTCCCAGACAATCTCAATATTGGTGTACTAGGAAGAACAGCTTATCACAACAACTATGTCACCTGGACTAAAGTAATACAATAAGTAATAGCATTATCATTAAGCACAGTCTAGAAAAGGACAATCTGTGTTAACTCTTAATTTACCACCTCTAACCACAGGCATAAGATTTATGGTTATGTAACAAAATCTAAAAGTAGAAAATTATATAGAGTAAATATTCATTTTTTAGAGCAATTTTATCCTCCTGGAGAAAATTTAAAAGGGATAAGAAGAACAAGTAGAAAACTAAAAGTGAAAGAGAGACTACAGACAAGATTAAAGGACAAGGGAAGATTACCAAGCTTTGGGAAACTGGTGAGAAGATAGGAGGAAAAGAAAGAAGAGGAAAAAGAAAGAACTGAACAAAATTTAAAATCTAAAAACAATGTTCAAACTCACTAATAAAACAACTTTAAAAATACAAAAACAAAAGAGGTATCTTTTGTGATTTCAAGCCTATGGTTATCTATACCCAAGCCTGGGTGTCTATATTTTTGTGATAGTGACCAATTCAAGGTGTCTCTACTGTCACTGGTAGACAAAAGCAGCAGACAGAGCCCAGGTCTATGATGAATGGTCCCAGAAAGCTTGTAGTAAAATTAGTACACGGTGCTGGGTAATCTCAGCAACCTTGTGGTAAGAAAAGGACAAGATATTAATTCTGATGTTTTCAGCTCTATAGAAGTTCAAGTCAATCTCAGCCTCTGGTTATGGGTTTGGGTTGTTCAGCCTACAACACAGTGGATGTTTTTTTGCTGACCTGACCTTGGCTTCCTGACCCCAGATGTTCCCTGCAATTGTGCATCACCCAAACACCAGGAGCCCTGAAATCAAACCAATTAGGGCAGCTCTGAGTCCTGGGTTCAGTTTTCCTCACCTTAAAATGGTATGTGACCAAGTGTCTTCCACAAGGGACACTTGGACTGGAGTCACTACCTAGCTGTTTTGGCTAACAGTAGCCACTACTCTGTTCCATTGGTGCATTTCTCCATGGAGGCCTGTGGAGTCATGAGCTTTCACTGTCTCTCTGTAGATTCAAGCCTCCTCTCTCATGATGCAAAGCAGGAATCAGATAAAGTACAATTATTCATCTTCTCTCTCTCTCTCTTTTCTCCCGCATGGAGTTTTGTCTATTTACTTCCCCTATGGGCTCCAATTCTCTCGTTGGTTCCTATCACATCCAAGGAATCCCATCTTTTCTTCCCCTAGTTGTGTGTATTCTGTGTGTATTCTATTCCAGTGTGTGTATTCAGAATCTTAGAGTGGCTGATTTGGTGCTGTTCAACACTTTGCCATCTTCTCAGAACATTAGAGATATATTAAAAATGGAGGTCTTAAAGGATTAAAACAGTTAGATATTAAAAAATAGAGAAGAGGAACCGGGCGTGGTGGCTCACGCCTGTAATCCCAGCACTCAGGAGGCAGAGGCAGGCAGATTGCTGAGTTCGAGGCTTGCCTGGGCTATACAGTGAGCTCAGAGCCACTCTGAACTGCAAAGTGAGACCCTGTCTCAGAAAAAAAATGAGAGAGGAGGGCTGAAGATTTAGCTCAGTGGTTCCAGCACCTGCCTAACAAGCGCAAGGTCCCTGGTTCAATCTGGGGTGTGGTGACTCACATCCACCAGCAATCAGTACTACATACCACAGTGCCGGGCATGGTGGTTCACATCTGTAATCCTAGCACTCGAGAGGCAGAGCAGGAGGATTGCTGAGTTCAAGGCTTGCTTGGGCTACAACAGTGAGCTGAGGGCTAGCCTGAACCTCAAAGAGAGACCCTGTCTTGAAGAAGAAGAAGAAGAGGAAGGAGAAGAAGAAGAAGAAGAAGAAGAAGAAGAAGAAGAAGAAGAAGAAGAAGAAGAAGAAGAAGAAGAAGAAGAAGAAGAAGAAGAAGA
>PVIC010024143.1:13094-26368 GCA_004025085.1 Thryonomys swinderianus | reverse complement strand
AGTTCAAGACCAGTGAGACCCATCTCAACAAATGAACAAATTCCAAAACCAAGGGTGATGGAGAGAAGTTTTTACTTGGAAGGGAGTGAGTCCCATAGTTTCTGGGAAATAACCCAAGGGAGCAGCCTCTGTTCCCAGGTTCCAAGACCCCAATCACTGCAGCCCAGAGGGGACAGCAGCCCAGGAATCCCAGCAGGCCCTGAAGCCTGCTGGTCACTTGCTGAGCAGGAGGCCAGTGCGTAGCACACGGGGCACACGGCGGATGGTCAGGGAGACCCGGGTGCCACGCGCCAGGCAGGCTCCAGGTTGTGCAGACTGGCAGGCTGCGGCATTAGCTGGCAGCGAGGCGATGTCCAGTACATCTAAGTGGGTGGCTGTGATTCCGTGCAGGAGGCGCGTGTAGGCAGTGCCACGGAGCACCAGCAGGCTACAGGGCTCCAGCAGCAGTGAGGTGATGGGCCTGGGCGGTGGCTGGGGCTGCAGGGCAGGTTGATGGTCAGTGGGGATCCAGAGGTTGGGGTGGGTGAAAAGTCACCAGGCTTCCGGGGGTCAAAGGACAAGGGTCAGTAAATCTTCAGGGCGAAGGCTGAGGAGAAGGCACGCTCTCGGAGACAGATGAGGAGTGAAAAATCTGTGACTTCTGGACCAGGACTATTGGGCAGGGAAGGAAGGGCCAGGGGTGGGCAGTCCCTTGGAGAGGGCAGGAACAAGGCTGCAGATGGGGACATCAGAGGAGTTGGGACGGAGATCAGCCATCCCAGAACACCTGGGCAGAGCTGAGTGGTGAGGACATGGTTGAGGAGAGGACCAGATGAAGACAGTGAAGGAGAGGCCAGAGGGATGTCCAAGGACATAAGAGGACACCTGCAGCATGAGGCATGTCAGAGTGCCCAGGAGCACAGAGAGCTAAAGGGTTCACCCGAGGAGCAGGGAGCAGAGTGTTCTGGGGAGTATCTGTGAACACGGGGGTCAGAAATGCACAGCACAGGGCCGGAGGGTTAGCTCAGTGGTTCCGGCACCTGCCTCGCAGGCGCAAGGTCCTGAGTTCGATCCCTGGTAACCACATATAATGCTGGGCGTGGAGACACACCCACCGACAATCAACACCGCATACCACAATGCCAGACGTGGTGGCTCACATCTGTAATCCCAGCACTCGGGAGGCAGAAACAGGAGGATTGCTGAGTTCGCGGCAGCTTGCCTGGGCACCATAGTGAGCTCAGGGCCAGCCTGAACTACAAAGTGAGACCCTGTCTCAAAAAGCAAAAAAAAAGAAATGCACGGCGCAAAGACAGCCGTCAGTGTCTCTAGCGAGTTCCTAGATAAAGTCATGTGACAGGAACGAGAACCTGGGGGTGTCCCACAGTGCAATACACAGTACTGGAGTAGCAGGACATCAGCGTTAGGATGTCCTGCATCGTGGGCAGTCAGGACATCTGGGGGGACCCTGAGGCACTGATGAGTGAAAGATACTGGGGTATCTCACAGCAAGAATGTCAGTTGGTATTCTGGGGAGCCCTAAGTATGGAATACTGCAGATATGTGGGATGGTGGTTGCAACCTGAGGAGTCGGGTGTCCAGGAGGAAGTGGGAATAACCCTAAGGGGAAGGTGTCGGGAATACCTCAAAGGCAGGTGTGGAATCAGGCCATCCTGGAGATGGAGGATGGTGGAGCGCCGCGAGGGAATGAGGCAGTATCTCAGGGCCCACCTGTTCTGTGGCATCATCATCCTCTGGCTGCCGTGGCTTGTAGAGATCCAGAATGGTGTGGGAGCCCAGGCTGATGGTACTGACAGTTGGGTAGTACAGTGGTCCATCCTCGTGGGGCTGGAGAGTGGGCACCAGAGCTGGGCAGGGCAGGAGTATGCCTCCCCAACCTCTGGGTCAAAGCGGGCTCCTGAGTCAGGACAGGGAGATGAATGCTGGGCTGGGGGGGTTTAAGTGGCCACTCCATGAATGTGAGGTGGGTATGCATGATGCCCTGTCCCGACAGTTCAGAGGTTGGGGAGGGGCTGGTTACTGTAGGAGCTGGGGTAAGGATATGTGGTTACCATGATGCCCTCCCCAGGCAGATACTGGTTCACGAGGACATGGTTAGCTGGGAGACCCCCAAAAAGGTTGAGGTCAGACACCTTGTCCACGTAGCGCTGGAGCCAGGGGGGCAGCCGCTCAAGGACCATCCCTCGGGGATGAGGGAGCCCACCTGGGGAGTGTAATGTGATCCTGAGGATACCCCGTCAAGAAGCCCTAGAGGCCCCATGAGGGGTATCTCAGTGGTTAGAAGCACCCTGACCCCCGAGCGATCTCCTGACCCTTCAGAGTCACCACTGGACCCTTCAAAGTTTCTCTGACTTCTCCAGACCACTGGACCCCAGGAGACGACTCCCAACTCACCAGGATATCTCCAACCTCTCAGGCCCCTGAGAATACTCTTGGCTCTTGGAACTCTTGGGGATCTCTCCTTCCGTGTGTTGAGACTACTGGACACGAGCCCCCTACCCAGCTCACATCCTAGAATCACCCATGCCAGGGACACTTACCCCAGTTCTGTAACTTCCTCCCAGACAGCTGGGTCCACTTTGGCTTTGGGGCATTGAAAACCTAGGTAGTGGCGAAGGGATGGTTCCTTTTTGAGGACTATTCCTTGTGACTCTCCTACCCAGAACAATACAGGGGCTATGCCTGAGATAGAAATGAGTTGTCTCCATTGGGATGGTACTCTGAGGTAGGATTTTTTTCCTGGGAAGGCCTTTGGACCCAAGTCCTGTAGGTGTCCACTAGGGTTATGAAAAGGAATAGGCTGCAAAATCACAGTCTGAATCTACTCAGCTCTGGAACTAGCCTAAATTTTTCAGTCCAGAAAATAATCTGTACTCTAATTTCCTGATTCCTGGGCTATCTGGGGGACAGCCTGAGTTCTGGAGCCTTCTTGCTCCTATTACCCCAGAAAGACAGTGTGCTAAGTTGAACTATCAGTACAGCAGAAAAATATTTTGAAGGGGCCAGAGGGTTAGCTCAGTGGTTCTGGCGCCTGCCTTGCAAGAGCAAGGTCCTGAGTTTGATCCCTGGTAACCACATACAATGCTGGGTGTGGAGACTCACGCCCACCAGCAATCAATACCACATACCACAGTGCTGGACCTGGTGGCTCACGCCTGTAATCCCAGCACTCGGGAGGCAGAGGTGGGAGGACTGCTGAGTTCAAGGCTTGCCTGGACTACATAGTGAGCTCAGAGCCAGCCTGAACTACAAAGCGAGACCCTGTCTCAAAAAAAAAAAAAAAAAAAATTGAAAATCCTCCACTCCCAATATCTCAAGGGTCTAGAATGAGCTATTGCAGTCTAAGAAATTTATATTCTAGGGGTTACCCACCTTTCTGGGTTTCCCCTTCTGACTCTCTTGTGCAGAAGCTTTCTTTCTTAATACAATTTTCCTACTCAAACCTCTGTTAAAAAAAATAAATAAGTAAAAGAAAAGGAATTTATACTCTAGCTGATAATCTCATCCTCAGCATAGTCATGGGACTAGCTTAGGATATGAGTCTGGGGATTCTAAAATATGTGAAATTTCCAATCCAAAACCTCAGAGTTCTGCAATGGGCTATCTCAGCCCCAGATACATTCTGGGGATGTAAAGGATAAGTAAGTCCAGGGACTCTGAGTTTTATAAATTCTTCCTTCCCTAAATCTTAAGAATTGAATATTGAGTGGGTTATGTAGCATTTGTTAACCTTGTTCCTAGGAGTTTGGTCTTATGCCGAGCTATTGTAGCACAAGGAAGAGTTTACTCTGTAGAATTCATTTCTGGGCTATTTCAGCCTATATTTATAACTTATCTAAGATAGGATTTTTGCCAAAAATTCCTAACACTTTGGGAGGCTGACAAAGGAGTTCTGGGAGTTTTAGCTCAGCTTGGGCAACTCAGCAAGATTGTTCTACAAACAGAGATAGATAGATAGATAGATAGATAGATAGATAGATAGATAGATAGGTAGACAGACAGACAGACAGACATAGATAGACAGACAGACAGAAAGGATTGCAGCAAAGCATGATGATACATATAATCCTAGCTACTTCAGATATCAAGGAAGAAGAATGGAAGTTTACAGTCAGACTGGATAAATTTAGTGGTATGCTATTCAAAGTTAAAAAAAAAAAAAGAAGATGGTAGGATTGGGTCCTTGGCATTTGGGAGGGTGCTATCTCAGTATAGATAGTATTCATTCCATCTATAACTTCTTCATCTCCAAGCCTCTAGGGTTGCACTGGGCTATTTCTGCAAGTGGAATCTGATGTAGTAATATCTTTGCTTTAGAGGATGGACTGGGCTACCTCAGTATGGGGAGTCTGAGTTTCATAAGCACCTCCTTTCTAAAATCAGTTTGGTTTTCCCTAGGCCCCCTAGAAAACCCCTTTCAGACAGACTCTAGCAGTTCCAAGAGAGGAGCAGGAAGAGTGGAGGATGGGTGCTATGTCACACCCTCCTCTCTGCCAGGTCTTCATCTGCAGCCTTGAGGGGTCTCATACAGAGGCTGGGGGTTGCAGAGAAACACAGGAAGAGGGGAAAAGCAAGCTAGAAGTCACTGGGGTTACCTGTCGAAGCAAATATTCCTCCTCTTCTTTGGAGATGAAGTCAGGGACATAGTAGATTACAGGTGGTGCCTGTAGTGGAGAAACATCTCTGAAGATGTGGGTCTTTGACCCACATAGGGCCCCTACCCTCACTGAGCACCTTTCTTTCTGGAGAGAAAGTACAGAAGTCCTCAGATGGGACAGGGTCTAAAGTCAAGGAACCCATGCCCATTCCACAGTAGGCCTGAGAGCGGGACTGGACCCTGAGAGTAAAAATGAATTTGGAGGGACAGACCAGTTCTGATCCATGGACCCTGGAGTCAGCCTGCCCAGCCCACGCCACCTCCCACTTTCGCCCCCACTTTCACCCTCTGCACTCCCAATCCTAATAACCTGGTCCACTCGGAATGGTTCCAGGGCTGGTACCCTGGCATCTTGTTCCTCCATTGGCAGCAACACCTTGCACCTAGTCCTGTGGGGAGAGGACATAATGAAGTCACTAAGCCTCCAACCCTCAGGCCGTGGTCCAGTCTTCCACCTGATCAAAGGCCAGCAGCCATGCTGTGAAACTCACCTTCTAAAACCCTCTCAAATCCACACAGTAATTCCCCCCAGGTTCCCTTGTCCAAACACAATGAGCATCCAGCACCCCCCTCCATACTCTGTCTACTGCACGCCCAT
Organism: Thryonomys swinderianus; assembly: GCA_004025085.1. Classification (NCBI taxonomy): domain Eukaryota; kingdom Metazoa; phylum Chordata; class Mammalia; order Rodentia; family Thryonomyidae; genus Thryonomys; species Thryonomys swinderianus. The sequence goes on along the minus strand of PVIC010024143.1, from coordinate 21,113 downwards.
CAAACTACATGAATGCTTTCTCCACTCTCAGAGAACATCCTCTGACCTCACACACGAAGCTTTTCTAAAAGCTCGTAGGACAAATACCTGATACCCCACTTCAGGTTTGCAACCATGAGCGTCCTCTCCAACAGCACTCAGAGCCAATCTTCCTCTGGCCTCAGCCCTCTCAGGTGCCCCATTCTGAGCATCCGTGTGTCGCCTGTCTGCGCCTTCTCAGACACGTCCACACTCAGTCTCCTCGGAACCTCCCACTCTTGGACCCCCTCAGACTTACTTTCCCGGGTGCCTCTTCACTCCAGTACCCTCGGACCCGAGCCTGACTCCTCTCAAACCATCTTAGCTCCTTGAATCTCTCAGACCCTGATTCTGAATCCTTTAGGGTTCCACGCTGAACCCCCTCGGACTTCCACTGAGCTTCTCAGGATCCCCACTCCCAGCTCTCTTTATACATTCATCTCTGCCCCATCATCCCCAAAACTGACCGTCCACCGGTATCCCCTCCAATTTCCATATTTCAATATCCCAACCCCCTTTCAGCCATTTCCGCCCTCACTTGATTGTCGCAAATTCTGAGGCCAATGAAAACTCTCAGAGGACGTAATGCTCCGCCTTCCAGCCAATCGGCGCTTTCTTCAACGATAGGCTGGAATCCCTCCCTCTGAGCCACTGGGAATTTAGTGCAGGCGGGTCTTATCTCACATAAGCCAATCAGAACTCCAAAACCAAAACTGTCCACACTGAGGCGTGGACCCGCCTGTGAGGCGCCGCGCTGGCGGCCGAGAGAAGAAAAGTGGTGGGCTTGTTAGAAGGACTTCTCGCGAATTAGGCCATCCAGTGCCCATGTCCCGAGGAGACGAGACTGAAGAAAGGTCTTTTCATCCTGCCCCAGCGAAAGTACAGAGGCAAGGTGCAGGGTCCTCCGAGCCCCAGAACAATGAATGACTTGACACAAAGAGGCCATAGAAACGTCTTTATTGAAGAGGACAGGATCATGCGGAGTTTGGGGGCATGCAGTGAAGGGACAGTCTTGAGCTGTCCTTGGCGGTCGGGGCCCCAGGTCTCCCCTGGACCCGCGGGGCCTTCAGGTTCTTCCTCAGGCTGTTGGTCTGGCCCAAGTGCTGTGAGGGGCCAATGACTCAGATGTGGTGTCTTAGACCTGTAACCAGAAGGTAGACTGAAATGGGGGCTCCAAAACTTGGGATCCCCTCAGGGCCTCGGGGACACTCCATGTATTAGAGATGAAGGCTTTTAAGATTTAGGGTTCCCTTCGGGCTGGGGCTCTTGGGATTTGGGTTTGTTGAGGTTCTTGGATTCAGGGCATTGAAGTCCTCTTAATTTCAAGGGATAGCGATTCCTGCTTGGGATCTCTGGGTGCCTGTCAAAAGGGCTTCAGGTTCCCTGGGAGCCTGGAATACACATCTGACTGATCCCCCCTAACCCAAGCACAAGAACCTTATGATTGGGCTTTCTTGGGAGTTGGAAGTTTTATATTTTGGGATTCCCTGGGGATTTAGGGGTTCCATGATTTGGGGGTTCTGGGAGTTCAAAATTTGGGATCGTCTAGGGGATCTAGGTCTTGAGAGCACGGAGGAATTGGAATATATATACTCTGAGGTGTGGGATCTCCAGAGTCCCAGAATGGGGTCTCCAAATTTGGGGTCCCCCAAAGGGGGAAGTCATTACTTAAAAAATAGAGAATTTTTCTGGGAGCCTGGCCAGCACAAGTTCTGTGGGCCATATGGGGTGATCTTCATACAAGGCACTGGGGGTTTCTTAAGGGTGCAGATTAGGAAGAATTGGGGGTCCTGTAATATTTGCAGGACTATTTTGGTGTCTGTAAATTGGGGGTGACAGTGGGCTGATTAAGGTGGGACTCTTCTTGAGGGATAAGAACAAGAATTTTTTGGGGCCAATGATTTAGCTCAGGGGCACCGTGCCTGCCTTGCAAGCACAATGTCCTGAGTTCAATTGCTGGTACTGCAAAAAAAAAAAAAAAAAAAAGATTTCTATTAATGGAGGGAGTCTCTGATAGAGAGTCTGGAGTGTAAGAGCTTTCAGGTGACCACGAGGTCACATCTTGAAAGCACTAATGTTAAACAGAGTGACATAGTCTGCTACTCTGGAGCTGTTATCTTTATTTCAAGGGGAATGGGGAAAACGGATCTTCATTCATGGTAGGGTTCCCCTCCCCACTGATGAGTGACTCAAGAATGTCCTGTTATACAGCATTATGTGGAGAGGATCACCATCATTTGGGATGATGTGGAAATCTGTTAATTGAGGGTCTGCTCTGAGGGGCTGGGGACAGGAACTAACCTGAAGGTACTACTCAGGGAATTTCTTTCTGGGTGACATGAGGTCTGCATTTGGGGGATTTTCTTGGGGGGGGGGATCTGTTAATAATGGGACATCAGTGATCGAGGGCTGGCTAATGGGGGGTCTCTATTCTGGAAGTGTTACTGGGAATCTATTTCAGGCGACTGGGAGCTCCTTGTGTCAGGAGATGCTAGAGGGACTCTGTCTCTGTCTGGTATCCAGGGCCTTTAAGACTGCATCTCTGCCCTCAGCATCCAAGGGAACCAGCAGCAGAAGAGCAACCTGAAAGGAGAACCAGATCACACCGTGATGAGCGTGTAGGGACACCTGGCTCCACTGCCCTCCCCTCAGCTGTCCCTTCATGTTTGGGATTCTGCCTCGGACTGTGCTCTCTTAGGCTTTAAAGCACAGAGATGTTCTACTTCTTTAACCTGCTCCCTAAAGGTAAAGTCACTAGAAGTCAGTGTTGGGTCATATACCCTAAAGACTGTTTCTGGATGTGCTTACTGGTCACAGCTTCCTAGCTTCTATTTCTAGCCGCCACTTGAGCTCAAGACCCTCAGGTACTACAGCTCTGTGGATGCTACTCTGAATATTCTGCAACAGAAGGGGACAGGAGTTGGCCACACACCTGGAGATAGAGTTCTCTGATGCAATGTCCTTTGGGGTCCGGACTGTAGTGAAGGTGCGTTTAGGCTGTGTCACTGGAGAGGGGAGAATATAGGTGTGAGGGGATAATAGACCCACCTATAACCTGATACCCACCCAGATTGCTTGTCATTCACATCTGCCCATGTTCCCCAGATTCCACATGCCCAGTGCCCATCTAGACATCTTGTCAACCATAGCCACTGTGTCCCCCCCTCATGCCTACCTGGGTCCACTGCTTGCTTAGACCTCCCTTTGTTTCCATTTTGCTTTGTTTGGTTTTTTTCTGAGGCGCAGGACATGGAATCCAGGGTCTTTCTCACACATGCTAGGCAGATGCTCTGCCACTGGGCTATAGCTCCAGCTCTCAGAGTCTTCTTAGCTTTCCTATGTCATACAGCACCTATCCTCTTTGAGACTACCTCATCATTTTCTTAGATCATGGGTCCCCAACATATACCTGAGAATCCACAACCTCTCATCCCCAGACCCATACTCTTCCCCACATCCCAGCCCCCAACTCACTTGTCACTTGATGGACTTTTTTGGCTCCGACACTGTCCCCAGGGGGATCAGTAGACCCACCAATCCTGAGGAGACATAGGAGTGGGAAATATCAGAGCCAGAAGAGGCCAGGTCTGGTTGGAACCTGAGCCCTAGGGAGAAAAGGTGCAAGGCAGGGCAGGGGTACCACACTGCCTTGCTAATCCAAAAGGAGACTATCTGAAGGTGGATCGGGACTCCGATGGTCCCCTGGGTTGGAGGTCAGAGTTTGAGCTCACCTCTGAATGCGGGATGCTGGTGCAAAGACCCCATGCCGTGGGGGGCAGGTGAAGTATCGGACACCAAAGACAGAGCCATCGTGCTTGCCTGTGGGCTGGTCCAGTTCAATGCCATACCAGTAACCTGCAGCAAGAGTGTGTCAGGTGTCTCAAGGCCCTGTCTGCCCACCAGCCAGGAGTGCCCATTCTCACCAGGAGCAAAGTCCGTCTTCCCATAAAAGCGCACAATTCCCTGCTTCTGGCCAGCCACAAGGACTTGGTCTCCAACTTCCGCCTTGGCCCCTTCACGCTGCTGCAAGCTGCCCAGAGATGGAGATGATGGAGATTTCTTCTTGCCTGGGGACAGAAGATGAGGGGCCGGACCCCAGATGCCAACTTTGGGGACCCATACCATTTGGAAGACCCCAATATAGTAATACTGTCCTGGCTCAAACCAGAGGCACTCCAGAGCCTGCTGAGCTAGAGACAAGGGAGGAAGTGGTTGGGTTTAAAGGGAAACTGAATCCCAGATGCCACAGAACAGGGTGGCAGGGTTAGGGTTAAGGGGAAAGTGAGTCACAGAACTTAACCCCAAAATCTTTCTCAAAGCTATAGGAAAAACTGAGGCAGAAGTTTGGAACCCAGAAACTCTCCTTTTAAAATGAAAAGGACAGCACATCATGATGGCAAACACTTGTAATCCCAGCACGCAAGAGAATGAGGCAGGATTATTACCTCAAGTTCGAGGCCATCCTGGACTACATAGTGAATCCAAACCCAGCCTGGATTATATAGTAAGATTCTCTCTCAAAGAAAGACCAAAAGCTGGGTGTGGTGGCTCACGCTTGTAATCCCAGCACTCAGAAGGCAGAGACAGGAGGATTGCTGAGTTTGAGGCTTGCCTGGGCTACACACTGAGCTCAGGGCCAGCCTGAACTACAAAGCGAGAGCCTGTCTCAAAAACAAAAGACCAAAAATCTGGCTAAAATGAAGAGGAAGGGCCGGGGGTGTAGCTCAGTGCCTGCCTAACCTGGCAAAGTCCTGGATGTGATGCTCGGTACCACAAAATAAGTTAAATTCAGGGGTGCTGGGAAAGTGGCATGTGCCTGCAGTTCCAGCAGTTGGGAAGCTGAGGCAGGAATATCATTCGAGCCCAGAAATTTGAGACTGGTCTGTACAACATAGTGGGACCGCCACCTCAAATATAAGTAAGTAAACTGGACTGGAGATTTAGCTCAGTGGTTCTGCCAGCTGCCTAGCAAGCGCAAGGTCCCTGGTTCTATCCCAGTAACCACATCCAATGATATGATATTGGGCATGGTGACTCACACCCAGCATCCCAGTACCACACCCCACAAAGCTGGGCGTGTTGGCTCACACCTGTAATCCCAGCACTCAGGAGGCAGAGGCAGGATTGCTGAGTTTGAGGTTTGTCTGGGCTACATAGTGAGCTCAGGGCCAGCCTGAACTACAAAGTGAGACTCTGTCTCAAAAAAAATTTTAAATAAATAAGTAAGTAAATAAGTAAGTAAACTAAGGAAGATTTGGATTTGAGCATAGATCAAGTCACAAAAGCAGGGAACCCTTGTAACAGGACTCACCAAAACCAGATTCTTAGCTAAAATCAAAGAAAACCTTTGGGCCCAAAGGGAAACTATATCATAGTAGGCCAGGAACACACCTGTCTTTCCTTCCAAGAATGGGGTGGGGCCAATATTAAGTCAAAGGAGAAACTGAGTCACAAGTGTCAGGAATTCAAGATTTGTCCTCCACAATTGGAGTTTGGGCCTGAGGGGAAAATGAGTTGCAGATGCTAAACTGCCCACACTGTTCCCAAAACAGCCTCTTCCCGCCCCTGGAGGGGTCCTCCCCCTCTGACCTTTGTGTTCCCTTCGACCTTTGCCAGTGACACGGGAGAAGTCCATCCGGGGAGTCCGGGGTGTAGACGTGACAGAAGAGGGAGGTGCATCCACGGCCTTGGAGATCTTAGACACGGAGGCAAAAAGACCTGAGGGGACAGAACCTGTGTTTGACACTGTCTACACATCTGCCCTTGTCTGGGCCCTCATTTCTTGGCTCCCTTCCCCAGACACCAGCACCCCACCCTCCTGGGCCGCAGGTGGGACTGACCCTGCTTGGGGGGACAGATGAAGTACCGGACGCCCCCAACACTGCCGTCGTTCTTGCCCTCGGGTTCATCCAGCTCCACGCCTACCCACTGGCCGCTGGCAAATTCCGTGGTTCCACAGAACCGCAGTGTGCCCGTCTGGAGAGACAAGAGAGGACACGGCTTGGAAAGGGACCTTGGGAGGCCATGCTGGACCACTGGCAACAGGCAACGAGGTGGGGTGGATATAGGAGCCTGGGCTCAACTCTCAGCTCCAATATCATTTACTAGCTGTGTGGTTTAAGCTTTCGGAACCTCAATTTCCTTATTTACAAAGGGGGAACAGCAAGTTCAAGCTATTATCATGCACCCACCTTATAGAATTGTTAAAGACCTACCCTGACCAATAAGTAAATGGTCAGTAGCTAGTTATGACAATCTGAATTCCCACTAAATTAAAATTTCATTTCCCCAGTTATATATGCCAAGTTCCTTTCATTGTTTTATTTTTTGGGGATTTATTTTAGACAGGGTCTCACCATGTAGTCCAGGCTGTCCTTGAACTCACTGTGTAGCCTGGACTGGTCTTGAATTAGGTAGTGTGTGTGTGTGTGTGTGTGTGTGTGTGTGTGTGTGTGTGTGTATGTGCGCGCGCGCGCACCACCACACCGAGCTCATACTAGCCAAATCTCAAGTACTCAAAATCTATATGTGCCTTGTGGTTATACCCTTGGAGCACACAGACCCAGACCTAGAACCTTTTCACCATCACAGAAACATATTCTTAGCTAACAGGTTCTTATGGGGAGCCAAACGTGGTAGCGCACACTGGTAATCTTATCATTTGGGAGACTGAGTCAAGACGATTGTGAGTTCAAGGCCAATCTGAGGTTCAGTGAGTGAACCCAGACCTGCTGCATGCTAACCATATGCTCTACCACTGAGTTATACTCCAAGGGAGACCCTGTCTCAAAGAGGGTCTACTGGACAAGGCTGTCCCGGAGGAATTAAAGCCCTCATAGTAAGTCCTGCTATTGAGTAAGAGAGCAGCAAGTTCAGGCTATTATCATGGTGTAACTTTGATCAGGAAACTTTCTAACCTTTAGTTTCACCAGAAAAATAGGACAGCAATCTACCCCAAGGGTTGGTTATCTCTGGGACACTTTTTCTTTGAGACAGGGTCTCGCTTTGTAGTTCAGGCTGGACCTGAGCTCACTATGGAGCCCAGGCAACCCTTGAACTCAGTAATCCATCTATCTCTGTCTCCTGAGTGCTAGGATTACAGGTTTGAGCCACCAAACACAGCATTTGTGGTATATATTACTGATTGCCTGTGGGCATGAGCCACCATGCCCAGTATTGTTGTACGTGATTACCAGGGATGGAACTAGGGACCTTGCACTTGCAAGGCAAGCACAGGAACCACTGAGCTAAATCTCTGGGCCCCCCCCCCCAGGGATACTTTTATCACTGAGCTACATCCCCATAATTTTTTTTTTTTTTGAGACAGGGTCTCACCTTGCAGTTCAGGCTGGCCCTGAGCTCACTATGTAGCCCAGGCAAGCCTCAAACACAGCAGTCCTCCTGTCTCTGCCTCCCGAGTGCTGGGATTACAGGCGTGAGCCACCACACCCGGCACTCATCCTCATGATTTTTAATTTTTTAAATTTTGAGACAAATCTCACTATATTTCCCAGATTGCCTTGAACTTGTGATTTTCCTGCCTCAGTCTCTCTAGAAGCTGGAATAACAGGCATGTACCACCATCCTTGGTGGGGGGACCTTTTTATTTTGGTGGTGATGGTACTAAGATTTGAACAGTTGAACCAAGGGCCTTTGCCCTAAAATGCATCTTCAGTACTCTTTTTTTGCTATCAGGAGTCGAATTCAGGATATTGCGCTTGCAAGGCAGGTGCTAGAACCACTGAGCTAAATCTCCAGCCCCACCAGCTCTGAAACAGTCTCAGTAAGTTACTAAGGACACATTTTTTTTTTTTTTTTTTGCTTTTTGGAGACAGGGTCTTGCTTTGTAGTTCAGGCTGGCCCTGAGCTCACTATGGTGCCCAGGCAAGCCACCGCGAACTCAGCAATCCTCCCATCTCTGCCTCCCGAGTGCTGGGATTACAGGCGTGAGCCACCACGCCCAGCATTATATGTGGTAACCGGGGATCGAACTCAGGTCCT
>PVIC010024143.1:0-12994 GCA_004025085.1 Thryonomys swinderianus | reverse complement strand
AAGGACACATTTTTAACACCTGTGAAAGATGTTTAGCTTCAGGGAGCCCTCAGTGGCTGCAGTTGTATCTTCTGTAACACTCCTCTGCCTCCATGACTCAGTTCCTTGTCTTTTTCCCCACTTGGTGGTGCACATTGAACCCTGAGCCTCGTAAATGTTAGGCACATGTTCTACCCAAGTTCCTTGTCTCTAACTGGGGCCAGGGTATAGCTCAGTGGTACAGTGCTTGTCTAGCATGCAACAGGCTCTGGGCTCGACCCCCACAACTTTAAAATTAATGGGCCAGAGATTTAGCTCAGTGGTTCCTGCCTCGCAAGCGCAAGGTCCCTGGTTCGATCCCCAGTAACCACATACAACAGAACCGGGCGTGGTGACTCACACCCACAGGCAATCAGTACCACATACCACAGTGCCGGGCATGGTGGCTCAGGCCTGTAATCCCAGCACTCGGGAGGCAGAGTCAGGAGGATTGCTGAGTTTGAGGCTTGCCTGGGCTACATAGTGAGCTCAGGGCCAGCGTGAACTACAGAGCGAGACCCTGTCTCAAAAAACATAAAATAAAATAAATATTAAATGACCTAATTAATAACACTGACTTAGAAAGGACTGGTTGGGCCTGAAACAGTTCCTGGCACACAAAAACACTTAAGTGTACACCAGGCTCTGCTCTAAAGGCTTTCCATAATTTAAGCCTTACCCCACACCCCACCCCCGAGATGGGTGCTATCACCATTTCCATTTATAGATGAAGAAACCGTTGCCAAGAGAGCTGGGATCGCCGGCTGGTAAGTGGCAGAACTGAGAGGGGCCAGTTACTAAACCTAAGTGTGAAAACACTGTGCTGCTTCTCTAAGGATTAGGGCTAGCTATTTGTCTTTGGACAAAGGGCTTCAAGGTTTTTATAGTTTTGGGGGCTGTAAAATGAGAAGAATCAACCATTCTGTCAGAGTCATCCAGTGGATATCATTAAATTATGCACAGAAAGCTTTTCTGGATCAAGGCTGACACAAGCAGAATTCTTGACTAGGAAACAAAATGTGACTTGAATGGTTTCTCACTGTATAAAAAATAAAATCCAGGGCCGGAGGGTTAGCTCAGTGGTTCCAGTGCCTGCCTCGCAAGCGCAAGGTCCTGAGTTCGATTGCCGGTAACCACATACAATGTTGGGTGTGGAGACTCACGCCTACCAACAACCAATACTGCATACCACAATGCTGGGCGTGGTGGCTCACGCCTGTAATCCCAGCACTCGGGAGGCAGAGACAGGAGGATTGCTGAGTTCGTGGCGGCTTGCCTGGGCACCATAGTGAGCTCAGGGCCAGCCTGAACTACAAAGCGAGACCCTGTCTCAAAAAGCAAAAAAAAAAAAATAATAAAAAAAATTTTAAAAAGTAACATAAAATCCAGGGCCATTGATTTAGCTCAGTGGTTCTGGAGCCTGCCTCGCAAGCACAAGGTCCTGAGTTTGATCCCTGGTAACCACATACAATGCTAGGCGTGGTGACTCACGCCCACCAGCAATCAATACCAACATACCACAGTGTGGGCATGGTGGCTCACGCTTGTAATCTCAGCACTCGGGAGGCAGAAACAGGAGGGTTGCTGAGTTCGAGGCTTGCCTAGGCTACATAGTAAGGTCAGGGCCAGCCTGAACTACAAAGCGAGACCCTGTCTCAAAAAAACCCAAACTCACGCCCCCCCAATCCAAATTCCTTCCAACGGCCTGCAAGGCTGGCATGCTCTAGTCCTTCTGACGTCTCCACAACCCAAACAAACAAACAAACAAACACAAAACCACCAACAACTCTCCAGTCACACTGCCCCTCCCCACTGCTGGGTCTTGTTGCTTCTATATTTTTGCAAAACGAGCTCCTTCCTATCTCAGCTTGGAAATCACTCCTCAGAGAAGGCTTCTCAAAACACCCCAGCTGAAACTACTCCTGCCTCCACACTCTGACCCGTACCGTCCTGGTCAAAGAGAACAGAGATGGGCCTGACTGGGGGCCTGGGGACCCTGAGGGACCATGGGTGACACAGCTGTGCTGATCGCTCAGCCTGTGTTTCAGCCATGACTGCTCGAGGCTGTCACTGTCAGAGGATGGCTCTGTTCCCCCTCTGGATCACAACCTTGGCACCGGGTGAAGCACAAAGGAAGAACCCGTAGAACAATTTTTTAGATGAAGTAAAGTAATCGCTTCTCGGCCTTTTGGCTAAGATCAAGTGTAGATGAAGTAAAGTATTGTGTGAATGACTGTGTGTGGGTGGACAGACAAAGGGCACAGTGTGTACGAAGTCCCAGGACCTGGCTCTGAGGGATGAAGGGGAGAGTCCCATCCCCTCCCACACCCCAGTCCCTGACCTTCTGGCCATCCAGCAGCACACGGTCTCCTAGGCGTAGGCCCAGGGCGCTGAGCATGAGATTCCCTGGAACGTTGTCATAGTTGGGTAGTGTGACTTTGGGGAGGGCACAAGACAGTGGCACAGCCTCCTCCAGCAGCGTTCGCAGCTCCTTAGCCACCAGCGCAGCTTCTGCCTTGTCCAGGGACATGTCCATAGGGTCTGGGACCACCTCAGCTGGCACCTGTCCTTTACGGTTCTGTGGACCAATAGGAAGAAAGAAGCAGGGATTTAGTGGCAATACTCCCATGGAGGCTACAAATCCAGATGGGTAGGAATAGGACCAGGGCATATGGGCCAATGTGAAACTAAGAAAGGGTGGGGCATTATGGTGCAGACCTCAAGGAAGTCCACCCTGTGACCTGGGCTGGGGCTGTGTCCAATAACTGAGGGCAGAATCAAGGGGAACCAATGGAGAAGGAGGCTGATGTGTAGGTCACGCCCTTGGGGGGGCTTGTGCCAAGCATATAATGAGCCTAGAGTGGGGAGAGGGCTGACAGAATAGGTTTCAGTGCTATGGTACAGAGTCAAAGGTCAAACTCTAAACTAGTGGAGAATGAAGAGAGGGCAGGATCCTGGGCATAGGCCACATACCATGAAGATCACACTATTAGGGATGCTGCAGAATAACTGATATTACGGATGGGATTCAGGAATATAAGGGTCAGGGATCAAGATATATTGAAGGTTTATGCAGGACCTCTCATTCACCGAGGCCCCACCTCCACAGTTCTTGCCGCATGATCCCAAAATGCTGATGACACACAGCCATGGGGCGGGGCAGGGCAGGAGGGGGGGGGAGATATTCTTTGCTGGATGACCCCAGGCAAATTCTTTCATCTTTCTGCCCCAACTTCCCTGTTGTAGAACAGGGGTTGTTATAACAGACTCCGCCTGACATATAATGAACACTAAATAACACTGATGATTTCATTTGTTGAATATAAAGATGGTTTTTGTAGTACTTAGGAGTTGAGAAATGCCAAGGGGTGTTTGTCCTACGCAGACAGCTGTTGGAGGGAGATGGAGAGAGAGAGGGAGGAGGAAATTATCAGCCAGCCCAGGAGTACAGTACCCTCAGCGCGGGGTTGGCACCATGCTCTAGCAGACATTTGGCTGCTCCGAGGCACAGGTTGGAGGCAGCGATGTGCAGGGCTGAGCCGTGGTTGAAGTCACTGCAGGTGGAGTTCACCACTGGGAAGTGGGTGACAACAGAGTTCCGGGTGAGGCCGAGGGTACAGCTCCACCCCCGCAGTACCAGAGACTAAACCCAGCGCCCTCGCACTGAGCTATGTCCTCAGCCCTTTCTTATTTCTAGGGGTGAGTCTCCCATCTCTGTATGCTAAGGTGTTAGGATCACGGGGGTGTGTTCCTGTATTCTCTCGCAGCTCTGAAGTGGTCTTCCCAAGCCCTCGCCTGTGCCCACACCCCCTCCCCGTCCTACCTTTCCCCTCACCACTCCCTGCCCCCAGCCTGTCACCCGGATCCTCTTCCTTCCTTCCAGAACCTTCCTCCTTACCTCGGGGCCGTGCACCCTTCAGCAGCACACGCACAAGATCCGGCACGTCGAAATAGGCGGCATAGTGGAGCGCATTCATGTTGGTCCAGCGGCTGCGCAGGGTCACATCGGCACCCAGTGCCAGCAGCTGCTGTGAAAGGCGCACAGCCGCTGCGGGGTCCCCTGCGTGACAGCCTAGGTCAGCTTGAAAGCCTCCTATGGAGCTCATATCCACTGCCTGGGGAGAGCCTGGAGCACCTCACCACTTAGACTTGGGATCTTATGTTGGGGGTGCTGGGTAGGGGTCTTAGGGACTGAATTCTGGGTGTCTGGGGTTTGTTATTTTTTTCTTTCCAGTACTGGAGACTGAATCCTGGGCCTTCACACTGAGCTACATAGCCAACCCTGTTTTCATTTTTTATTTTGAGAAAGGGTCTCGGTAAGTTTCCCAGGCTGTCCTGCTTCAGCCTTCCAGAGTGTCCAGCTTCTGGACGGTTCTGAGGCTGCAGGGACTGGGGGCCAGGTTTGCGGGCTGGGGTCCTCACCGACTCCGTGGGCACCAGCCTTGCACGCGTAATGGAGGAGTGTCATGTCAGTCAGCCCATCTCGGTCATTCACATGGCAGCCTCGACGCAGAATCTGGGGGGACCAGGATTCCGGAGAGGGTTACCTAAACCCTCTGGGAGGGAGACCTCACCCCACCCCAGTCTCCACAGTGTTCTTACCTCATTGCCGATGACATCTATTTTGTGCTGAACTTGGGGCACCCACTGGCGCACAATGGCGAAAAGTTCTGGGATGGTGGTCTGGGGATCAAACAGAATCTCCTGGCACGCAGGGTCATTGGGATCGAAGAATGTGAAGGCTGGGAAAAGGAGAGGTCCAAGGTCACCCCTGGCAAGCTGACCACCCTCCCTTCCATCCTGAGCTAAAGGAACTCAACATCTTTTTTCCTTAAAAGCTTATCAGGCAGGGCCTCAGACTGGTGGCACAGGGGCCATAGTCAGTCCACAAGCATTTTCTGCGTGGCCAGCACAGGTTCTAGAATCACATAAAAATCTAGATGGCCCATGTTTTTTGAAAAATAGAGAGCCAGGAATTTAAGTCAGTGGTTCTGGCATCTTCCCAGCAAGCGCAAAGACCATGTTCAATCCCTGGTACCACATAATGCCAGGCACGGTGACTCATGCCTGTAATCCCAGCACTCAGGAGGCAGAGGCAGGAGGACTGCTGTGAATTCAAGGCTTGCCTTGGCTACACAGTGAGCTCAGGCCCAGCCTGAACTATAAAGTGAGACCCTGTCTCAAAAAGGAAAAATAAAGAAAAGAAAAATAGAAAGAGGCCAGGCATGGTGGTTTATATTTGGAATTTCAACTCTGGAGGTTGAGATTTGAGGCCAGCCTGGGCTATACAGTGAGTTCAAGGCCAACCTGGGCTACAGAGTTGCTGTCTCAAATAATTAATAAAGAAAAAAAAGGGCCAGAGGATTAGCTCAGTGGTTCCAGCGCCTGCCTTGCAAGCGCAAGGTCCTGAGTTTTATCCCCAGTAACCACATACAATGCTGGGCGTGGAGACTCACGCCCACCAGCAATCAATACCACATACCACAGAGCTGGGCGTGGTGGCTCATGCCTGTAATCCCAGCACTCGGGAGGCGGAGACAGGAGGATTGCTGAGTTTGAGGTTTGCCTAGGCTACATAGTGAGCTCAGAGCCAGTCTGAACTACAAAGGAGACCCTGTCTCAAAAAAAAAAAAAAAAGAAAAGAAAAGAAAAACCAGACAATTTCCATAGAGCAACAAACTACCCTTGAGACAAGAGTGTGATACACAGCCCAGCACCTTCCAGTCCACATGCTCCAGGGTATGGACCGCTTAGCTAGATTACCAGGGGACCCAGAAGTCTGGGTCTGTAAAAAAAACTAAGCTGGGTACTGTACCTGTAATCCCACCACTCTTGGAGGCTGAAGCAAGAGGATCATAAATTTCAGCTCAGTCTGGGCAACTGAGCAAGATCTTGTCTCCAAACTTAAAAGGGGAGATGGTGGCACCTGGGAATGTAGTTCAGTGCAATCGTCCCTGGCTTTATTAACCCATACTGCAATAAATAAATCCTCAGGATTTTTTCCCAAATAGTGCACAGTCCATATAAAATATACCCATCAAGGAGCGAGACCCAACCTGTGACGCACTTCTACCCCAGCCCCCACTAGAATGAGTGTTACTCGCGATGGCGACGTGCAGGCACTGCGTGTGCTGAATGGGTAGATGAATGACTAGATCCCACACAGCCCAGGGATTGTCGCATGGCAGGTGTTTCTGGAATGAGCATGCCCGCAGGCTCCTTTTCAAAGCCCATTCATGTCAGAGCACTCCCTGGCTCAGAGCCTTCCCCTGGCTCCCATTCTGCTCAGAGAACAGGCCAGAGTCCTCACCACAGCACCCCAGGCCCTGCCCTGCACAATCTAGCTCGTCACTTCCCGGCGCTCTCCCTCTCCCTCCTCCCATCCAGACACACGGCCTCCTTCCCGTATCCTTCCCATGTGCCAGGCAAAGTCCCATCTCATTGCACTGGCTGTTTCCCACTTGGACATTGCTGCGTGAGATTTTTCACAAGGCTTTGCAGGTCATGGCTCAAATGCCACCTCCTCAGCCAAGGCCTCCCTAGGCTGCCCTGTCGGGCCTCATTCCTAGCTGCTTTAATTTTCTTATTGTAATGCATATCACTACTTTAGACAATGTGTTATCCTGTCTTCTCTTTCCTTCTCTTTCCTCTCCTCCTCCCTTTTTTTTTTTTTTTTTCCTTTTCACCTATCACCCTCACTGGGGTGCAAATACTTTCTATTCCATCTTGCTCAGTCCCTTATCCCCAGAGCAGGGTGGGCACAGCAGCCCCGTGCACTAAGTGTTCAGTCAGCCTCTGCTGAACTAATGTTCAAACACAGCAAGCATGCATGATTTCCTCTTGGAGTGTACCCCGCCTCCTCTCTGGCCTAGAATACATTTCCAGATTCGTTCACATTCTGTGAATGTCTCCCCCCATAAGCAGGAGACTTCCCATTCTGACTTCCCACTGGACCCCAGACCCAGCCACAGTCCCCAAGAGGATTTTCCAGTTTCCTTGGTAGACACAAGGACATGGACACACACACACACAGTGCCCCAAATAATTTTCTTAGTTTCTATCAGATCGAAAAGAACTTATCTCCTGACCCACCTGTAGCGAGTGACACACCCACAGATGTCATTCCTCTGCCCCTTCCCAGTGATGCCAACTGAACATAGTATGTTTTTAAACCTTACAACTGCTGGAGATTCCTAGCTAATGTCTTCTAAAACCTCATGCTTTCTCCCTTTACCCAGAAGCCAGAGGAAGTTTTTAAAACTGTAAGTCAAACCTGCCGATCTTCTGCCCCCTCAGTTTTCCTCATCAGACTTAGAATATATCTAGTATCCCTAGTGGGGCTGTAAGACCCTTTTAGATCTGGCCCACGCCAATTCCAACCCCAGCTTTGATCAGTCCCTAAGTACTCCATGGTTTTTCTCTCTCAAGCTCAGTTCTGCCTGAGGTTCTTTGTACTCAATTCTTTGTACTCACCATTTCTTCCTAGAACACACTCTCCAGTGGGCCTGTGGCCGATTCCTCTTCCTGTTTTGGGTCTCAGCCTAAATGCCATTTCTTCAAGAAGACTCACCTGACTATCTGATCAAAACGAGAAGGCCCCACAGCCGTTATTACTGTAACTCTATCCTTTCTTTTGTGGCACTCACTCCAATCTGAAATCGTCTGATTTATTTATTTGTTCACTTCAACAGTCTCTGCTCTCTTGAGAACAGGGACAGTGCCTGGATGGCTCTTTAACTTCCCGCCACATAGCACAGAGCTTGGCACGGGGTGACAGCATTCCATAAAACTGCTTGATAAATGGCTAGACACTTTCAGTTTCTCCAAGAAACTGCTTCAGCTCTCCCCTTAAATCTCTTATTTCTGTAGTCCTCCCTCTTGAGACACCCCTTCTAGACTCTTTCCTCAATGAACCCCAGTTTACCCTCAGATTTCCCCTAAACAGGTAAAATTTCTTACCTCCTAAGAAAAATCATGTCTTTAAAGAGCTTTTGAAGCACCTTGTCCTTTTTTTTAAGCACCTTGCTCTTGATAAGTACAATTCTTTGCATATCTTGGAATTATATATTTATATTTTATATTTACTGGTGAAGTTGTCATTTAGGTCTTTGAGTTCTCTCAAAGACTGCACCTGTATTGCCCTGCTACTGAGTCTCCAGCTCCTATTATAAAACCAGGTCCACAGCAGCTTTCAAGAAATGTTTGTTGAATGACTGAATGATTCAATGATATGTCATGAATCAAAGATTAGGATTATTCCAATTCCACTCTCCAATGAATGAAAGAAATTAATGAAAGGTTCTGCAGCCAAAACTCCACTGGACTGACTTCTCAATCCCCCCACCATTAACACCAGCAGAGCTTAGGCCACCCTCCCTGGCCACCCAAGTTTCCAGGCCAGATTTCAGGGTGGGAACAGTGGTTACCGTAGTCCTTAGGGAGGGGGGCAGGTGCAGAAGGATGCACAACAGGCTTCTGTCGCCGCTCCTGGGTGGGGCTGGGGGGTTCTGGGGCAGGTTCATCCTCTTCCTCCTCTTCTTCCTGGTCCCCTCGGGGCGGAGGGGCCATCGGGGCAGGATCTGTCTTAGTCATGATCCTCGGTGGCCCTTGGAGCGAGGGGGGGGTGCAGAGATGGGGATGGCCTGGCAGGCAAACCCTGGAGGCAGAGGTCTGCCAGGGAGGGAACCCCACAGGTTCAGGCTCCCGGCCCCTAGACGCTCCCAGGGCCACCAGTGGCCCCCGCTTAACCTGTTACAGATCCTGGGCAAACACAGGGATGCCAGTTACCCATCAGAAGAACCCCTGACAGGCGGCCAGCGCTTGCCACCTCCCCTGGGCCGGTCCCCCATTCTTCTCTAGCTTCAGGCCCCTCAGTCCCGGCCCCCCCTCCCGGGGTTTGTTTATCTCGGGATGCAGGATGGATGCTTCGCCCCTCCCCTTCTCAGGGGCCTCCCTCTTCCCCCCTTACCTCGGCTATGCGGGGTTGGAGACAGAGGCTAAGACTGGAGAGACCTCGGGAATAATGGGGGGACGGTATCGGGGGACCCGACGGTGCAGGAAAGGGAGACAGAAAGAAGGGGACGAGGCCCAGACGCCGAAGGGGGATGGGGGCGGAGGGCGGGGCTCTGACGGCGCATGCGCCTCGGCACGACGCGGGGGCGGAGATGCTGGAGGGACCCAGGGCGGAGGAAGGCGCTGGAGGTACCAGGATGGAGCGAGGGAGCGGACACGGCTGCGGGGAAGGCTGTCAGGCGTGAGGGCACAGACGAGCAGAGAGAGGGCAATAAACGAGCTGTGGTGAAACGGGCGCATGTGTTTGCAGCCCTGGGGATTGGTCCTTGGCTCTTTTTACATTTTTTGAAATAGGGTCTCGATCAGTTTCCCTGGTGGGGCTCAAACTTGCAATTCTCTTGACAGCCTGCCTCAGTGATAGGGTTACAGGCACGTGTCACTACCCCAACTGCTACAGGTCTTTTTGTTGACTCCTGGTGTAACAGAGCTGCTCTTGGACCTGCAAACCAGGCCAACCAGGGCCATGGTGTTGGATGTTTCCCTGTCCTAACTCCATGTGTGTGCTCGGCCTCTAGAAGGGGTCATGGAGGAGGGATTTTGTATCACTACTATCTTCACCGTACAATCTTCACCCTGCACTTACTCAGGCCCAGAGAGGCTAAGCTGCTTCCTCACGAGAACACAGCAAGTAGGCGGTTGGGCTAAAATACGAAACCAAGGTCCAGTGACTTAGGTCTGTGGTTCTGGCATTTGCCTCACAAGCAGAAGGTCCCGAGTCCCATCCCCAGTAGCACACACCACAATGCCGGGCGTGGTGGCTCACGTTTGTAATCCCTGCACTCGGGAAGCAGAGGCAGGAGGATTGCTGAGTTCGAGGCTTGCCTGGGCTACATAATGAGTTCAAGGCCAGCCTGAACAACAAAATCAGACCCTGTCTCAAAAAAAATAAATAAAAAATAAAAGAAAATATCAAACCAAGCAGTCTGCGGAGTCAGGTTCTCAATCTCCAGGCCACGTAAATGTACTAGCAGTGCTTGGAGGACAGATCTGTGACTCCTCTGGAGTCGGCCCAGTCTCACACCTGGGATAGCTGCTGGCTGCTCTCCCCTCAGTCACCTCTGCCTGCCTGCCTCAGTCACCTCTCCTCACCCTCCTAGTGAGGAGTCCCCAAAAAAGTTCCAAAATTTCATGGCCTACACTCATCTTTCATCTTTTGTTTTTTGTGGTATTGAGGATCCAGCTCAGAGTTGCTGTACCACTGAGCTACCATTCCTAGCCCCCTTTTTATGATGTTGAGACAGGGTCTCACCAAGTTACTCAGATACAACCCAAACCCTCTTGCTTCAGCCTTTCCACAATGTTGGGATTATAGGCACAAGGCACCCTGCCCTGCTTCCTCCATCTTCTCACCTGTGTAATGGCAGCAGTCTCCTCTCTTTCCTGTTCCCCCATTCTTGCTCTGAACATTGCTGGCACCTTGACTCAGCAGCAGCTGCTTGCTGTACCACGCTCCAGGGAAAAGCCAGCGCTCTCAGCCATGGCTCACAAGGCCCTTCATGAAGTTGCCCCTGCTGTCTCTCCTCTCACTTTTCCCTTCCTTCATTTTGGCCATACTGGCCTCCTTCCTCCCCCTTACTCCAGGGCCTTTGCACCTTCTGCCTGGAAGGTTCTTCCTCCAGACACACAGATGGTTCCATTTCTCCCCTCTTTTTCAGTGATACCTTCCCTGCTTGCTGTATGTAAAACTGCAGCCTGGTCCAGCTCACTTTTCTCCAGAGCAATGCTACCCTCCTTGGTCTGATGCCCTAGAACAGTGGTGGTGAGTCTATGACACACGAGCCAAGTCACCCCAACAACTGAGCATTGAAGTTTAATTGCAGTGTTGGCACTTTGTGATAAATGAGTGGGTTTTGAGTTACAGTTTGGACACTCGATCTCTGAAAGGTTCACCATCACTGTCCTAGATGGTAGGGCCTCCACAGCACTGTTCTTGGAGTACTGGCCATGTTTCCTCCAGGCCAGCTCTTCACCACCCAGTTTCTGCTAAACTGCTGCTCCTTAGAGAACCCCCCTCTCCTACCTCTCCATCATGTTTTATTCAGTCTTCATGATGATTACCACAGTCTGAAGTGATGTGGTTTATTGGTTTACTAGTTCACCTTTCACTCAAGGACGATACAACCACCACAAGGGTAGGGATGGTGGCTACTGTTTCATTGCTGTGGCCCAAACTCAGCAGCAGGCCTGGCACAGGGCACCCGGGCTCGTCAGAACCAGGTACAGCACTCCCCAGACGGAAGACTTTGTTCTGCTCTGAGGTGGCTTTCCTGACAGCGAAGATCTGAGCTGCCAATGGCAGGGGCCAGGTACCCAGGTGGATCTGGGCCCAAATCAATCATGAAGTTCAGGGACCCCTGGGAGGTTCCAGGCACTTCAGGGTGGCACTGGTCCTCCCCAGGCAGTGGGCTGAGCAAAGCTCAAGTCTGAAGCCTCTCTTCTTTCATCTTCTGTCCTCTGACATTGTCCATCTGGTCTTTGTGAACTGGTTGTCTGGGTTTCCAGGAGCTCAGGCTTGACATCTGGTGTGGGAGAGGCAGGCGCCTGGGAAAGGACCACGGCGATGTCAGACTCTCTGCAGATGATGGTGAAAGTTTGGGATTCCTCAGGTCTGGGCAGCTGGGCCATCCCAGGCATGAAGCGGTGGAGATGGGGAATACAGGGAGTGGGGGGAGGCAGAGGGACAGACAGAAATGATGGCAATCAGGAAGGCCATGGAGGGAAGGGGGTTCCAGGAAACAGCACAATATAGGTGGAGACAGAGAAGCAGATATGAACCCAGAGACATTCATGGGAGAGGACAGTAGTAGTACAGGGAAACGCAGAGAAAGATGGGGACACATGAGGGACAGATATAGATATGGATGAGATAGATGAAGAGATGTGAAGAGATAAAGAGGCAGGTGAGGGACAGAGAGATGGGGGCAGAAAGACAATGTGGAAGAGAAGAGAGGAGATGGGAAAACCAGGGATGATCAGAAGAGAGAGTGGAGAGCCCAGGCCGGAGCCAGAGCTCTGTCCCAGACCCACTGTCCTTTAGGGTCCCAGAGCACAGTTGTGGAGTCCCCAGAGGCAGCTACACTCCAACTCCAGCTGACTTCTCTGAGAATACAAACCCAGTGCTGCTAATCTATGGAGCCTTCAGCACAGCCTCGTCATTACTTTAAAGCACTGTTGAGGCCACACAAATCCCACCTGTGAGTCACGGCTAATCCACTGGCTGGATTTGAGTCACTGGCTCAAATGGGCAAATTTGAAACACCTCAGTACATAGGTACGATGGGGACACCTTTCTGAACCCCCACCCATGAATCCAGCGTCCATAGCTCTGGCTCCACCCTGGGATTTTAAGCGTGAAAAAGCTTAATCTTTTATTTTCACCCCTCCACACATACACACAAAGGCAGTAAAAATGTAAGGGCCACAGAGCTTTAGATAGAGCCTGGGAGATAGATACCAGCAAGGGACTACAAACTCAAGCTCTACAGGGCCACACAGGAAGCTCTGCAGTTTACTGGCTGCTTGACTTTGGGCAAGTTACTGGGCTGCTCTGAGCCTGTTTTTCATCTGGGAAATGAAGATAGCACTATCAAGATTAAGTACATTTTCAATATTATTAACTATGTGTCTGGCACAAAGAGCTCCCTAAATATTATTATGCATAAATGGAGCAGCTCTTACTCAGTTCTGGCCAATAGGTGCTTGGCATTGCCAGAGTGACTTTTTTTTCCTTTCCAGCAACTGGGATGGAACCCAAGGCCTGGTGCTTGTGAAAGAGAGCTCTACCACTAAGCCACATCCCAGTCCCAGGTCCATTTTCTCCCCAGATGTACTAGCAATCTGAAAACCCGGTGAAATATTGGGATTTGGAGAGGTTGAGCCTGTTAAAAAAAAGTGGCTGTGGGCC
>PVIC010024142.1:0-26262 GCA_004025085.1 Thryonomys swinderianus | reverse complement strand
ACTTCAAATTAAGTTCAAATGGAAACATAAAACCTCAGAATTTTAAGACAGAGTTAAGACAGTAATTCAGAGGAAATGTGCACCTTAAATGATTATACTAGAAAAGAAGAGTAGTGCCAGTGTCCTCAGACTGTACTTTAAAAAAGCAAACAGAAGATGAAAATAAATTTCAACAAGCAGAAAGAGAAAAATAATTAAGGTAGTAGAGAAATAAAAGGACAACAAAATAACTTGTTTTTAAAAAATCAAGTTTGACTGATGACAAGTGGAAATAAGAAAGATTCAAATTATGGATATAAAAAGTGAGATGGGTTTTCTTCACAGAGCCTACATTAAAACAAATAAGCAAAATTGTAAAGAATTTCATGTCAACAGATAATACATAAAACCAAAATTTTCCTTAAAATTAAATTTTAATTAAAATAGCCACAAGATGAAGTGGAAAAGTGTGAATAAGCTCATAATTTAATTTCTTGAAACAAACAGCCACAGAAAAAAACCTCCACACAAAAGAAAGCTCCAAGCTCACATAATTTCACAAATAAAATGTATCAGATATTTACAAAAGAAAAAAACACAAATCTCAGTGTTTTTCAGAAAAGAGGGTAAAGAAGAATTACTACTTGATTTTTTTATGAAGCCACAATTGTAATTCTAAAACTTGTCAAAGCACTGTAACCAATAAATCATCAAACAATATCTTTAGTCAACATATGAAAGCCATAATAAAAGAGTGAAGTAGATCTAGCAATACATAAAATGCATCATGATCAGTTTTGCTTTGTCCCAGGAATACAGACAGGCTGGTGTCCATTTGAAAAGTCATTAATGTATCCCACCATTTAAGTAAAATAAAACTGTAAAAGCTAGGATCACCTCAATAAATGCTGAAAAAGTACCAGAACTCAGCACCCATTTATGATAATAACTGCCAGGAACTGCAAATAGAGGGTAACTTAATCACAATGATAATTTATCTATATATTATCCACATCTAGCAGCATACTTGATAGTGAAATATTGAAAAGCTTCCCTCTAATGTCAGAAACAAGGAAGAGGCTCCCACACAGCACTTATATTCACATCACACTGGAAATGACTGAAATAGAATCACCAGTTCATAAAGTAAGAAGTAAACCTGTCTACATTGCATATTGTCAAAGGTGTTCAAGTAGAAAATCCTACATAATGTGTGAGCCAAATACTAGAACCAATAAACAAACTTAGCAAAGTGGCAGCATGCCTTCAAAAGTCAATTGCTTCTATGTAATGACAGTAATATTTTGAAAATAAAATTTATGAAGTAACTTTAAGAGTATCAGAACACAAAATATTAGATATAAATGCGACAAACTATGTTCAAAAATTGCAAGATTAAAAAGTATAAAGCAATGCTGAGAGGAATTAAAAAGAACCTGAGTAACTGGCAAGATATACCATTTTCATGAGCTGTTCACATGTTAATGTTCTTCAAAGTGGTCCACAGATTCTATGGGGTCCCGGTCATAATACCACAGGCTTTGTGCAGAAATCAGCAAAATGATCTTAAAAATTAGATGGAAATGCAAAAGTTCAAATCATCCTTGAGACACAAGAAGCTTGTCTCTGACTTATTATGTCTTAGAATGCAGTAATCAAAAAAGCACAGTTAAAAATGTAGTAGTAGTAGCACAAGGGCTGGGGGTCAGCACCACAAAGGAGAGACCTAGCAAGACACACATTACTGGTCAAAGGGCACTGACAAAGGTGCTAAGTTCATCATCTAGTGAAGAAAATTATATTTATTTTTTTTTCAGCACAGGGATGGAACAGGTAGATTCATAAGGAGAACAAAATATAACACCAGAAAAATTAAATCTCAACAGATCGAAAATAAAGTGTAAATGTGAAAGTTAAAATTATATTTTGAAGAATGTACAGGAGAAACAGGGAAGTATCTTTGGAGGAAATTTCAGTGTTTTATACTTATGGTTAGAGCCTTTTTGGCATACAGCCTAAGAAATATATGCCTACGCTCATGGTAGAAAATATATCCTTCTCCCTCTAAGTGATAGTGGGCCAGGGATGTAGCTTAGCAGCACCATGCCTGCCTTACAAGCACAAGGTCTTGAGTTCAATCCCTAGGACCTTAAAAAAGAAAGATAAAGAAAGAAATTAAGTGGCATTAATATTAAAAACATCTGTTGATCAAAACCACCATTAAGGAAATGAATAGGTGAATCCTAGGACTGAGGTAAATTATTTGTAAAGCATGCCTGAAAAAGGATTGGTGCCCAGGGTATGTAAAAAAGTCTCATAATGATAAGACAATCAACCCAATAAAAACAATAAAAAGCAAATGTATTCGACTGCACAGTGCTAACTGCAGAATCTGCGTTATGAGTATACGGTTGCTCAATATAATATTCCTTCAAGTTTACATTTGTAAATGTTCACAGCAAGCTCTCCAGACTGTGATGGCTCAGAACCTGCTTCCTGAATGTGTCCCCCAGAGGACACACCAGTCTGGCTTGTCTGAGCAGCCCTAATCTAGCAATGAGCTCTAAATGAGCAAGAGATGGCAACAGGTTCCCATGCAGACACTGGGAATACATAGAAATCAGGCTGAATGTTTTAGTCTATTTCCTGATTTTATAGGAAACATTTGGGAAACTTGGCTCTACCATTTTCTTTTTGGAATATTATCAAACAATGCTCCAAGGCTCTTTGCGCCGGTGGAAGAATGCCTGGTCATGCCATCCTGTGGAGTCTGATGCCCATATGGGCCACTTGTCTCGTTGTAGCTCTTGCAGGCTTTTCTCCTCCAGTTGTATGTTTACCAGGCAGACATCTGCCATTTGTCAGCTTTCAGCCATCTTGCATACTTTTCTTAGCACATTTAGATCTTTTTCCTTCTCTTTCATGGTTTGGTGTTTGTCATGAAGCTGAGTCTGCTACCTTAAGGTGAAAATCTAGTTCTGTGTGTACAGTTTGTGGATTTCTGCAGCAGTTCTGCACATGGTGCGTTCAGTATCAAAGAGCACTAACTGGTTTGCCTTCTAGAACATGCCCTCTTTCTGCAGAGCTGATTCATGAATCTGTAACCTTTGTCAGATGCATGAAGAAATCTGATCACAAAGGAAAAGAGAAAGTCTTCCCAAGAAAGATTAATATGTCTCTATTGGAAAACTCAGAAAATCCCAAATAAAGCATTTTCTTGCAATCGTTTTTCAGGGGCCTCCTGTGTAATTCAATACAGACAGTGCCCAAGTCTGCCTTGCAGAGAACATCAAAGGAAATGGAAATCTGAGCATCCAGAGCCAGCAGAGCAGCAAAGCACATACTTTTGCAGTGTAAGGCAACTATGACCTGCTTGCTCCCTTCAGCTCTGCAACAATTTCCTGATTTCCTTAGACCTTGCTGGGCCACATAGCTCAAAGACCTGGCCCTCCACCCAAGGCAAGCCAGGGGGCAGGTCTGAGAAGGGCAAGCCCAGCTCCTGTGCACATTAACTGCTGCTGAGAGGGAGCTCAGAAGAGGTGAGGCACAAGCATTAAATCAACACAGCTCATCTACACAGGACCACTTTGCTTCTCTCTTTGGGGTGCCTCCAAGATAACCCTAAGGCAGGATTTCCAGGTGATGCCAGGAATCAGACGTTACCAAGGGGAGGTGAGATAGGGTGCAGAGACAAGCTGAAGGGTCCCTTCACGGGAAGGTGCTACCGAGGACCACTGGAGCTCAGTGCCCTAGAGATCCTCTGAGAGACCGTGTGGAACATGTCCCGGCAGGTACCTGCTGCAGTGTTTGCCACAGATCTCGCTCGTCATTGGCTGACGACTCCCCAGGCAAACTGGACGGACACCTTCAGATGAAGAGCACAGGCTGCCATGCCCAGAGCTGCAGATGAGTTCCAGGGGCCAGGGCACGAGGGCAGGAGCCCAACAGGCCTGCAGCAATCCCTTTTCTGTGCTTTGTCTAATGGAGTAGATTTCAGGCATTTTTTATAAATGTCTGGAACTGGCAGATCTGGGTTTAAATACTAATTCCAATTATCTGCAACTGGCTTATGCTTTTGGCTATTGTTTTCTTGTCTGTAAATAGGGCTAGAGTATCGATGAGCACTGGCTGAGATGGTGCTGATAAGGGAGTGTCTGCAGCATCCCACAGTAGAAATCAGCTTAGGTGTACAACATTGCACAACACAAACACATTACACATATCTGCTATATACACTGTTAAAAATATATCATATCACACTACGCTATATTATCTTAGGCTACCATATTATATTAACTGTATTATCCTATTTGAAGATTATTATAGAGGGCTAGAATATCAGGCTAACTTATTTAGACTGTTTTTGTAACCAGACAAGCCACATTTTCTCTCTGCTGTCAAAGATCAATATATTCTCTTTGCACGAACATAATATGCAATAGGGGATTCTGAAGGCAGTGTCTGTAAAGTAGCTGGTGTATCCCCAGGGAAATAAAGCAAGGACTAATAGGGAGGAAGATGTAGGGACTGCTCATCACCATGTGGGTGACTGCCTGCTTAATTTCTGTGATGCGTAATTAAATAGTAGTCCCTAATTAAATATACAGAGAAGGTCAAGGTTCCAACATTTTGTTTAATAAAAGAGAGGTGTTATGTGCTGGGACTAAGATTGCATGCACACGCACCCCCCTACACACACCACTAAAGAGAACATAATCACTGGCATGACTTTGGTTTCTTCTTGAGCTGTTTCTACAAGCACAGTAACCTTATGCAAATTCCAGAATCAGGTAACATTTGGACTCAAGTCCCAGCTGTGGAGCTGAGGTAGCTCATCAAGGCCATACCTGCCTGGCAAGTGAAAGGTCCTGAGTTCAATTTCTAGAAGCTAAAAAAAACCTAGCTGTACAATTACTGTGAAAACCTGCCTGGGTTCCTTAACATCTTTCAGTCTGGTCTTCTCTGTCTAAAAATGGAGATGTAAGAGGACTTCACAGGTTGGGACTAAAGATTTGATGAGATGTCAGCCTAGCACCAAATGCAAGGCAAGGGCACAGGACATCTATCTGGGCACTGTTACCATTTGAAATGATTCACTCAGATCCTGGGAAATAAAACTACTGTCCCACCAGCTACACTACCTTCAAATACCTTCACTTCAATCTAGTGCATATAAAGGAAAGATTTTAGAGACTAGGGACATTTTTAAGAATCTTCCAGGTGAGCTTTGCTCCAACCTAGGGGGCTTAGAGTGAGGTCTAATTCTGCGCATCTAACAGTGAATGAGGAGGCTTCTGGCACACAGATCATGCCTCAGGGTGACTGCCACCTCCTTGCCCTAGAGGCAGCCAGAGGACCTAGTCGAGTGGCCCAGGATTACACAGCTAGTAGCAGATGCATACAGAAAATCCAGGTGTTTTGATTCAGGGTTTGTGGTCCCATCGACACAGAGACACAAGCATGTTAGTTCTTGGCAGGAAATTTTTTCCAGCTGGCTATAGGAGGACAGGGATTTCTATTGATTTTGAATAGAAAATTGGATCCTCACTAGAGAACTGTTTCATAGTCTCAAGCACAAGATCATATTACAGATGTAGGGCACGTGGTATTTTTTCTAGTACTATATACAGGCACATCAATTTAGTTACTGTCAATTGAATACTACATTTATCAGAGTACTTTTAGGTCTCTTTAGAACACCTGGACTTGGGTGTCTTGCCTCACAACTGCACATTATATGAACTGTGAATACAGATGGAGCACAGCCAATGAAAGTTAGCACTCACAGTGATAACACTCACAGTGATATGATAAAGTATATGCAGACTTTCAAAAACTAAGAACAATAGGGCCAGAGATTTGGCTCAGTGGTTCCGGCGCCTGCCTCGCAAGTGCAGTGGTCCTGAGTTTGATCTCCAGTAACCATATACAACGCTGGGCGTGGTGACTTACGCCCACCAGCCATCAGTACCACATACAACAGTGCCAGGTGTGGTGGCTCACGCCTGTAATCCCAGCACTCGGGAGGCAGAACCAGGAGGATTGCTGAGTTCAAGCCTTGCCTGGGGTACATAGCGAGCTCAGGGCCAGCCTGAACTACAAAGTGAGACCCTGTTTCAAAAAAAAAAAAAGAACAATAAAGATATAAATAAATACTAAGTACACTGAAGTGATCATATTTTCACGAATTGGGTTAAATAGAATGTACCGTTAATTTTACACACATCGGTATGTTTCTAAATGCTAACACAATAAAACTTTAAAATGCATATATAACAAATTTTATTTCTATTGGACACAGTTTTAAGTAGATAAATGAATAGAGAGAGATGAAAAGTATCAATAGAAAGTATTTAATATATAATCTCTCATAATATGCTACATGACTGTTATAAGCTAGTTCATAATAGTTTAAACTATTTCAGAATTCTCTTGTGTATACTTATCCTCTTAAATTGATCATGTATGCAACCATGTATGATGTGTTGTTAAAATGTTTGTCCAAACATTTAACATGGTTATATTTCCTCATAAATGTATTCTCACGTTAAATTACTTTTTTTCCTGTTTTCATGGCTTGAAACAATAACTTTTCCTGAGGGTGTGGGTGTAGCTCCCTCTCTCCAGGCCATACTGAGTTTCCCTTCCCAAACCAAGTTACTACCAAGGATTTCTTTTGAGAAAGTGGACTGTATAAGTTATGTTTGCTTTCCTAAAACAACTTCAGCTTCAAAGATAGTTTTTATGACCAATACTTTTCTTTAATACTGCACCAAGGCTATTAAAAAGAATGGGAACTACAGATCATAAAAATGTCAACAGTGAGACACTCATTTCCTTGCAAGTTGTGAAATAAAATCAATACATGTTAACCTATTCTTTAAGAACAAAGGAAGATAAAGGAAAATTTCAAAGTATTTCTGGGACTATTTCATCCAAGTTCATGGATTCATTGTTGCTTATAGCTAGAAGGGAACTCAAAGGCCATGATATCTAACACAGTCAAGCAGTCAATGTCGAGTTCATGTGGTTCATGGCAAAATGTATCGATGTAGATTCCATATATATTTCCAATAATATATTTGAAAGGATGCATAATGCTTTAACAGTTTTTCAGAAGCTAAGAAAGCTAAGATTTGTTACTGCAAGAACAGAATTTCCTAATAATCATGCCAAGAAGTAAGAGGATTCCAGGACAGCTAGTGTGATATTTTAGGTGAAAATTTTTTTATCTAAAGAAGCATCAGGATTCTTAGAGAAAAAAGTGCAATTGTCCTTAAAGATTCAGGGGAATTTTCTAAGTGGCTCTGGCCCGAGTTTTCCTCTGTTCTTTACTTCTGCCTCCTTATCAGGCCTCCAGCAGCTGCACGGATTGCTGGCGTTCGCCTGCATCTCATGAGAGAGAACCGGAATCAACACCTGGTCCGAACACTTTGTTTTCTTTTAACAGACAGTTGCTTGCTGAGTGGTCGTGAACAGAACCATAGCCACTCTGCAGTCTGGGCTAGGCTGGGCACTGCCGGTGAGCACTGGATCTGCTGGTCAGCATGAGCATCTGGAAACAGCTGATAAAGAAGAGACAGGAGAGGGAGGGCTGCAGGAAGACTGGGAGTCTTTCGAGAGAAGCATAGCCAAATGGACAAGACTCAGGTGCCAGAGTTACTGGGCTTCAATCTTAACTTAGTTCTGCTTTTTAAGTACATGATTTTGCATGGTGACTTAACTTTTTCATGCCTCAGTTTCTCCTCTTGATTTAAAATACTTGTAAAGTGGCCAAAACAACTGTTGGAGTGTAACAGGTGTTACCTCTACTAGGAATTCTTAAAAAGAAAGTGGTGTTTCCAAGATGATCTGATCATATTTATCAACTGTATTTATTAATCAGAGTCTAAAACACAGCTTCAGCATCACAGTTCTGCTAGAAGCCACACATGTTAACTAGGGCCAGGGTTAGGGGCATGATAAATGGCAGCAACCTTATCTGAAAGATAACCAGTCTACTGATTGCCCTTCTAATGGAAGATGCATGTTGCCACAAATAATTCAAGGTGTGCAACTATGAGATCATTTTATTTGACCATGTACAAGATAATTTATTTCTACCTAGGATTGTGAAAGTATACCTTAGATTAAAGCAGTTAATGCCCCTCAGACTTTGGGATTCTGGACAGAGCTGAGCATGGGAAATGGACTGTTTTGCCCCAAGCCAGACCTTAGAAATCAGCTCTGTGAAAACATTCTTGCCAGTGGGTGGCAATCATGTGTCATGATGCAAAAGACTACATTTCCTTTGGGAAGTTTAGACACTGGGCAGAAACAGGGAACAAGGGTTGAGGAACCGCTCAGGCAGAAAAGCATGGCGACCAAGCACAGCACAAAAAGCCTGCAGCCACGAACAGCCACAGATGCTTCTGGGATGAGAGTCCAAACCTCTCCCTGACAGCTGCCCTCCTGATTCTTGCAGCATGGTGGGCACGGTGAACATCATCAGAAGAGCAAGCCCATGTAGGCCAGCCTCTGTGGTAGTGGCAGGCTCATCGGTGAGTCCTGGGACTTTCAGTAGCCAGCTCAGAAGACAGCCTCTTAGTATTTTAAGGAGTTGGCTAGAACACAAAGCAGCCTTGAGTACGGGTCCTGCGCAAAACTACCTTCCATCCTTGGCTTCCACAGCCCACACATGGCAGATGCTGAACACCGACACATGACAGGACAGACTGGTCTCTGAGAGTCTGGACATGCTCCCTGGGCAGAAATAAGTAACACTGGACCCGCTGGCTTCCCTCCTCAAGTCTCCATGCCTCTGTCTGTAAGGTGGATATGGGCATCCTTAGGGCATCTCTTGGGGGCTTTGTAGTCCCACTGGGAAACATGCTTGTCTTGATTAGAACAACATCTGGCATTTGAAAATGAGGGGAAGTAGTATTGCCACCCCACTGGAAGTTGTCACTGGCTATGATCCAATCCAGGAGCTCTGATCATGGCACCTTTCTCTCTTAGTTTGTCCCTTTTTGGCTGAGGCTGTCATTCTGCTAAGTTGTAATTATATCTCCCATAAAACAGCAGTGCTGCCTCATATCCTGGGGCAGCTAGGAAGTTTCCCTGAGATGAGGAGACCAGAGAGAGGGTGAGGCCTTCCTGGCCCACAGTGTAGACTTGAGACTTAGTTTCTCCTTCAAGACCTTTAGCTGGAGCAAGGGGGAGAAAGGGAAAAAAATGACAGGTGAGGACCCTGGAGGGGACAGTGTTTGAAAGCTGGCCTAGAGGAGGAACAGACACAGCTGACTGAGGATCACTGGCCAGGAAGGAGCAGAACTGGATGAGCTATACCTCAGCCTTTTCTTTATTAGTCAAAGATTTTTTATCATCCTGTCCCACTCTAATATTCTCCTAACATGCTTCTGTTTTCCCATCATGCTTCCACTGATCTTAATAAATCAGTAGCACTAAAAATATTGTGCATGTTATCTATAAATGTCAATCAAACTCTTGGTCCATTAATCTTAGTTTATCCAAGTTGTAAAACATTAATATTTCCAACTTTTAACAGAAAATGGTTGTCAGGAGTATGGTTATTTGCTAGTATCTGACAAGCATCAAATTTGGAGAGAAAGGGAAGAAAACAGGGTGAAAATAGGAATTGAGATGTATTATGTATGTATGTACCAGTGTTCCACAAGGAATGTAAATATTATGTGCTACACATACATACTGATACAGTAAAATTTAAGGGTTAAAAATAAAGTTTTAAGAAACATCAAAAACTTCTCTCAAGCCATCTTATCTCCTTTAGATGATTCCCATAATTTCACACTTGACACAACTGATGTGCAAGGTTTCTGTTTCACAGACTTGGAAATTGAGGCCTGGTATGATATGGTGCCTGGCTATATTCCAGCGGGAGTGGACCAGAAGATGGTGAGATAGGGTTTTTCCCTAGTTCAAGGGCTGTGTCCTTCACCTCTGCACCAAACAGCATCTCACTGAGGGAATCAGAGGCAGGGAGAGAAAGCACTGCCTTCCACAGCCTGGGATTGCTAGAGAGGAATTAAGACTGCTGTTTATGGTGAGAACAAAGAGAAGAAGGGAATGAAGATGAAACGGTTCCTAGGCGAGTAGAGCCCAGCCACTTGTTTGAAGGCGTTAGTTAGCACACCTACAAAAGAACCTGGCATAAAAGGTGAGTCAGCAAGGGAAGCCCAGAGAACAGGAAGCTCATGGAGACATTGCTGACCATTCCTGCCTGACCAGTAGGAGGAGCTGCTGAGGCAAGGCTTCCTGCCTTCAGTGACAAAGCCTACCCGACCACTGGTCTGACAAGAGCAGCCCACGGCTTTTAAGTGCTCACTCGCCCCAAAGTGTAAGCAGCCTTGTGCTTCTAATTAGGCTTTCCAGGAAGGGTGGAGCAGAAGCATAAAATGTGCTGACCGTATGGGCTTGGACCATTCCGATCTCTGTGATAGTCACTGCTGACTTCCTGCTGGGGAAAAGTTGCTGATCATTTGGACTTTGTATATCTCAGGGCATGTGATAGTCATTCCCTTTCTAAATTAATAGATTGGCTGGGTGTACAGAGAAAAAACGCTGATCACAAAGACTTTGAATTTTCTAGTCCTGGTCACACTGATTTCTCTTTGCAAATTAATAAGTTGGCATCAGAGTCTTTTAATCCCTTTTGTGAATTATCAGCTCAAGAGACGGTTTCTTCTCTGTTGACAACCTCAGGAGGCTCTTGGAAACAAGGCTTCCCAGCTTCTTGGGTGGCTGACTTCTTGTTTGTTCAAGACTTTTCCTGGTATTAATCCAAAAGCTCTAAATTGTGGGGAACTCCCCCAATCTCAGGAAAGCTAGGACAGCTTAGGAAGGATGGTCTTAATTCTAAAACAGAAAGATCCCTGCTTAGGAAGCCCCTCAGTCTCTTGTAAATTGGCATCGTCAATTATCCTGAGGAAAACTCAACATTATCATACAGCTGAGAGAAAAACAAATTGCTTTAGAAATTATACATGTGTGTGTGTGTGTGTATATATATATATATATATGTATATATATGTGTGTGTGTGTATGTCAAATTCAAATTTCATATCCAGTTTTAGAAAGACCTTTAAGCTGTCACTGTCTCATTACTTCTGGACATCAAATCACAATATAAACCACAAGCATTTTACTTTGTAGTGCTTATACTTCAGACATTGTACAGAAGGCAGGCTTCACACTAACACACAGGCTTAAAGACAGTTCTTTTACACCCAGACTGCAGCTGTTCCTGACTGGAGACTGTCCAGGTTCTTATTTTTAGACCCCAAAGCTACTTACCAGTCACTGCATGATGGTGTAGTATGGTCTAGCAGAGGCCGTGTCACTGTTGCATGCCTCCCCAAGCCACCCAAAGGCAGTAGGGAGAGAAGGTGGGAGACGCAACACATTCAAGAATAAGCACCTACTAACAGTCTTTCTCTCCACATCTTCTAATTAGTAGCAGTT
This sequence comes from Thryonomys swinderianus, assembly GCA_004025085.1. Taxonomy (NCBI): domain Eukaryota; kingdom Metazoa; phylum Chordata; class Mammalia; order Rodentia; family Thryonomyidae; genus Thryonomys; species Thryonomys swinderianus. Next base: position 14,802 of record PVIC010024142.1, on the reverse strand, counting down.
CTGGTGTTCTCCTAATCCATCCTTCCGGGCTCTGCAACAGTGTTCAACATGGCTAGCCACATCTCTCATCAGGATCTCCTTACTCTTTCCTGATTTTTCTTTTCTTTTCTTTTCTTTTTTTCCTTTCCTTTCCTTTCCTTGCCTTTCCTTGCCTTTCCTTGCCTTTCCTTGCCTTTCCTTGCCTTTCCTTGCCTTTCCTTGCCTCGCCTCGCCCCGCCTCGCCCCGCCCCGCCCCGCCCCGCCCCTCCCTGCCCCTCCCCTCCCCCTCCCCTCCCCTCCCCTCTCCTCTCCTCTCCTCTCCTCTCTTTTCCACCACACCTCTTCTGTCTGCAACCTCTAAGTGCTGAGATTCCACAGCTCTAACTTCTGAGGTTTCTTCCTTTTCCAAAGCTCTGATTTACTTGATTTATTACATGAGCCAGATATGGCCGTGGAGCAGGGCAATAGCTAGTCCTGGGGGAAGACTGTGCTGCCATATACAACTTCTATACCTTAGTGTGGAAAAGTTATTTGAAACTTCTCAAGGCTTACATATCGATAAATGATGGGATGCCACAGATCTGCTAAGGATATTATTAAATTGATAGTATTGCTTCTTTTTACTATTTAAATGTGGCTACCAGAAAATTTAAATGTACATATGTGGCTTATATTTCTACTAGAAAATGCTATTAGTCTTTGTATAAAGGACCTCAAAAACCTTCACATTGTTTTATTGCTTAATTCAAACTGTATATTTCCAGCCCTGAATGGAAGACTCATTTTTTAGGGTAACTTTTGTGGGCACCTCCTCCTGGACGTCTCTCTCATTTCTCCTAGTCAGCGTGATCAGGGGTCTACTCTGCCCCTCCGGCTTGCCTCTCCTCAGCTGATCTGCTGATTCTGAACACTTCTCCCAAACACCGCACAAGAGTTTCACAGGAGGAAGGGGCCGTGGAGACCATCTAGAAGCTAGGAAACGGAAGGAGCACAGTCCCTGCTAAATCCTCCAGAAGGGAGTTGGCCTGCTTCCCTTGGCTTTAGCATGATGGCACTGTTTTGAATTTCTGATATTTAAAGCTATAGAAGACTAAGTTTGTATTGTGTAGGCCATAAATACTGTGATAAGTTTTCTAGAGTCATAGAGAGCCAGTAGATATAAGCAACACTTCTTTTGTTTAACCTGAACAATGACCTCTTCCAATTACATAGCCAACCGCTGCTCCCCACCTCCACATCCACTGCTACACATTAGGCTGGATTTATTATAACAACATCCTAATTGATCTTTTCTCAGGATGAATTTAAAATGACTGTAATTCTTCATTAATGTTCCCATCAAGAAATGGAGTCCATTTCTCTTGGGCTTGAGATTGAGATAGATCTGTGATACCTGACTCACGGAATGTGGCAGAAACAAAGCTGTGTCGCTTCCAGGGCGGGACCATGAGGAAGCTACAACTCTGCCTTCGCACTGTTCTCTTTGGAAGCCAACTACCCCACGGGGCAGCTGACTTACGAGGAGAAATCTCAAGAGAGTGTATGGAAAGCAGCCACAGGAATAAGCACCCCGGTGCCAGATGTGGAGTGATGCTTTCTGAAATCTTCCACCCTGGCTAAGTGGCCAGCTGAGAACAGCTGAGTAGAAGATGCGGTTGACAAGCTGAATTCTATTGGAACTCTTGATCCACAAAAATGTGACCAAGTAGAACAGCTGTCACTTTAAATTTCTAAGTTTGGAGTAGCTTCTTACACAGTACTAGGTAAGCAAAGCCCCTCTTTCCCTCTTTCCCCTGCTCTAAGCCACTGACCACACAGCAGCTAGCATGCTCATTTGACTGGATGCTGAAGGTCCCTTCCTTGCTTCCCATTTCACAGAGAAGAAAACTGAACTTTCCTCCTCTGTCAGTCTCCCTACTGATTCCTGGAATCCAGCCATCTGACATCACAAGAATCATTGGGCATTTATGGACATTTATAGCCTAAGTGCTATTCAATTGGAAATGTACTTATTAACTCAATACCTCTTTATGGTGTACAGCTCAGGTGCCAGGCACTAAGCTAATATTAAGGTCATAATGGAGAACCAATGGGAAAAGGAGATGGAAAGGAAGCAAGAAAAGAAATAATGCTTTGAAAAGTTACACATCTTGACAAATGCTGACTGAAAAGAACATGAGCGTGCACACGCACATGTACACACATACACACACACACACACACACACACAATGTGCAGTGACAGAAAATTAACAGAAAGGATCTAGTTTAAATAAGTTAGTAAGGGAAGGCTTCTGTAAAGAGGTGATATTTACCAACACACTCAGAAGGGATAGATCTTCAACACTGTTATTTCTGGGTCAGATTCTACTCCTCAGATGCAAGGTGAACCCACTGACCAAGAGAGGCCATTCAGCTCCATCTGGTCTTAATCTCCAGCCAGCCTGATACCATCCACTTAGCTAAAACAGCTCCTTCTTAATTTTCCTGTTCCCTATAAATTGTCATCCAGCCCAGACTCATTATCTCAGATTCCAGCACCCAGTCCAAGTGCCCTTGGGCTCCCCAGAGGGTCCTCTCCTAGACCTTCCTCTTCTGGCCAAATATGATACCTCTGTCAGCATGAGCTTAGTTATTCAATGCCTACTGGCAAACACAAAGTCTAATCACCTTCTATTCACTGAGAAAGAAATTGTTCACATTTGCCAAATGGAGTGAAGCTTCGTTATTTTACTTTCTTGTACTTGTTTTATGTGTGGCATTTATAACATTGACTATGTAGTGTTCAGTGGCTTTATAACTAGGGATCTCTGGTTTCCTTTACCTAGGGTGCAAACAGCAACGCAAATTCTGTTAGAGTAGGTCCAGGTTGTGGGTGTCAGGTGCCTTGGGTCCTCTGATGCTGGTGTGTCCGTCCACAGAAGGTGACCACTGTGGCAGTGCAGGAAGACACGAGTTGGGAAATGCACAGTTTGCTTCTTATTTACATCCAGACCCGATAGTTCCTCATCACATTGTATTTTGGGGTTGCCCACGGAGGAGGGGAAACCATTTGGAAAGATCCATAGAAGCTGTGATTCCGGGAGTTCATGTGACATGACTGAAGGAACACACAAAACCCACACACCTTGAAGTAGCCCCTTTGTTATGAAAACCACCTGATCCTACCTGAAACCCTCTTCTCCTGTTCTGTGCAACGTTAGGGAAAAATCTGGTATCAGAGAGAGCAAGACTAGGTTTGTCATCTACAAAATAGAGAGATAAACATTTGAGTTCTCCCAACTACTCCTGTATTCACTGTGCCAAGGGACTGGTACTGGGCATGCACCGTGGGCCAGGATTTCTGCAGCCTGTATAAGAATCCCCAGCATCAGTGCCTGAGCATGTGCACTTTGGTGACAGGAATACATCATTCATGGTAGAAGGAACTGACTAGTACACAAGGAGTACAACTGGACTGGCTATTAGGGAGAGATGAACTGAAAGCTAAGTAGTGGCACATGAAGTCTGTGAAGCACAGCGGAGGACAATGGTGTCCCAGTGGAAACTTGAGGAATCACAGTAGACCATGGAAACAGAAGTAGGTATGGCATACGGTGTTTTTATCATTTCCTTCCATTATCTAAGCTGGCGTGTCCTGACCCAGAGATGTGAGGCACTTGTACTGAGAGAAAACTGAGGATAGCATGGCAAAGGGTTTAGAAGTCCAGGTTTGGTACCACTTTGTTTGAATTTCCTGTCTGTCTGTCTATCACCCTGTCCCTCTACCTATCTACCCATCTATCTATCCACCCATCAGTCTATCTGTCTGTCCATCTGTGTGACTTGCAGTGCAGGGATTGAACCTAGGTTCTCATGTATGCTAGGCAAGTGCTTCACCAGTGAGCTTCACCCCTAGGATCTGGACTCTGGACAGAACTCTGTCACCCTGGCAGGTTCCTGACTTCCAAGGTGTAAGTCCTTCGATCTGTTACTTGACCTCCTTGTGCCTCCATGGCCTCTCTGTGGACTAGACTACACTGGGTTAGTGAGCAGAGGGATAGCACACAGCTAGCTCATGGCTCTGGACAAGGGCTCAGAATGTGTGCGGATATCCTCCACACTCCATTTCCATTTTACCCCTCCTCCTCTTAAGGGAATCAGCTTTTCAAAATTCAAGTCAGTTTTGGGTCCTTTTATGGAATTTTTAGGACTTGAAGAAGGGAAATCCATATATTCAGTGACATGTGGTATCTTTTAGATGGACTGATGGGAAAAATAATTTTCCCTAATTCAGTCCAACAAATTTATGGCAAAAAGGATCAGTTACTTATCTCTCACTTATGAAAATATGGCTTTATTAACAAGAGTGATAAAACAGGAAACCAGATCATACAGTACTTGGGGAAATTCTGAAAGCAAAGCTCCTTTTGGTTTTGAAGGACAAACATCTTGTATTCAGAAAGATGGTAAAATAACAAAGTCCCACATGAATTAGTACCTGCTCCTTCCACATGAAATGAACATCCTCGTGTCCAAGCTCTGTGAAGATGAGTGTGTGTCATGCATAGGGAGCATCAGTTCAAGCCTCAGTGGTCCTCTCCTTGTTTTGGAACAGCCTGGCCTAAGCTACACTGTGACCAAACAACCCTGTTCCAATCTGAGAGATGCTCTGATGCCCTCTGCTGATGTGGAAGTGACTGATGCCCGGCAGTCCACGTCACACCCTGCCAGTCACCTGGTCAGCAGCTGTGCTGGGTGGGTCTTCATGAGCACACAGTCACCAGACCTTCCCAGGCTCAGCTGGTGACAGGCTTCTGTGCCCTGGAACTTCCCTTACACAGGCTAGAACTTGCCCTGAGGCAGCTCTCAACTCTCAGGGAATAGGGGGCTGAGGAGAAAGCTACAGCCCTTCATCTTTTGGGAAGGTGGCTCTGGTGGCATTTCCTAGGGCTCTGGCAGAATCTCTCTATATACAGCAGCTACCTCAGTCATACCCATTTTCTCATTGGCTTAAAAATAGTTTTATTCCTACACTCTTTCCCATGTATAATGATCACAATCATTTTAGGGAATTTGTACTTGTACATAACATATCTTAATTCTTTTTCTCCTATTTCCCTTGTCTCCCTTAAGCCCTTTTTCCTCTCCCCATTAACAAAGCACTTTTGAATTTTCCTTCTATTCTCTTTTTAAATCACGTTTTCCTTCTCTTTTCTTTCCCCTTCTTCCTTGCTCCCCTTTTCATTTGAACAAATTCTTCCTACTCCCTAATATGTATCTTCCATTTTGCTCCTTATTTAACCTTTAGAATTCTCTTATATAAGAGAAACAATGTAATATTTAAGCTTATGCATCTTACTTATTTCACATAAAATTATGGTTTTGAGATACATCCATTTACCTAAAATTGTGTCAAGTTTATTCTTCTATATGGCAAAGTAGTACTCCATAGACCATAAAAGCCATATGTTCTTTATCCATTCACCTGTTGATGGATATATGGGACATTTCTGAGACTTAGTTATTACAAATTATGCTGCTAAAACATGGAATTGCTACAGTATGATGCTTCTAACTCTTTTGGGAAGATGCCTAGAAAGGGAATAGCTAGGTCAAATGGAAGCCCTCATTTTAGTTTTTGAGGAATTACCACACTGATTTCCACAGTGGTTGCACATCTACATTTCCATCAGCCTTTTCTCCAGAATTTGTTATTGGTTGATTTCTGGATGATAGCCACTCTTGCTAAGATGAGATGCAATATACCATTGTTTTAATTTGCATCATTCAAATTACCAGTGAAAATGAACATTTTTCTGTATGCTTATTTGCTGCTTCTCTTCTTGATCTGAACAAATATCTATTTATTCCAGAAGCCCATTTTTTGGATCATCTTTAAACGTGGGACTCTGATTTATTTTTTAGTTATTTACTACTCTAGATATTTTTTTTTGCCCATCTATTGGTTGTCTCTTTACTCTGTTGGTGGTTTCTCTTGCTGTACAAAAGCTTTTTAATAAATGGGACCCCAGTTAATGATTTTTTGTGATATTTCTTCTGTGTTCAGAATTGTGTTCATAAAGCCTTTGGGGCTACATCTGTCTTTAAGATTTCTATCTATTCCTTCAGCATATTTAGTGTTTCTGTTTAAATATTTAGATCTTTGATCCATTTCTATTTTAGCTTAGTGAATGGTGATAAATATGAGTCTAGTTTTAATCTTGGGCATGTAGAAAGGCAGTTTTTCTAGCAACAATTATTAAAGGGGCCATCTGTCTTCCAGGGAAGGTATTTGGCTCCTTTGTCAAAGACAAGGTGGCTTGGTGTGTTTGGAATGGTTTCTGCATCTTCTCATCTGTTCCAATGAGCCTTGGGTTTGATTTTTGCCAGTACTGTGCTGTTTATATCACATTAACTTTGTGGTATAATTTCATGTCAGGGATTGTGCTGCTTTCCAGTCTTACCTCTGTTGCTCAGAATTGCTGTTGCTATTTTAGGTTTCTTTTGCTTCCAAATGAACTTTAGGATTCTTTTCCCTAATTCTGTGATGTATGCTATTTGTATTTTGATTGGAGTTACATTAAATCTGTTTAATAATTTGGGGAGTTTTGCTATTTTTGCTATATTGGTTCTTCCTACCCAAGAACAAGGAATATCTTTCTATTTTCTGATATTCTCTTCTATCTCCTTTTCCAGAATATTGTAGTTTTCACTGTAAAGGTCTTTAATTCCTTCATTATTGTGATTCCCAGGTATTTCATTTTTTTGGATCTATTGTAGACGGTGTGATTTCCCTAATTCTTTCATAGTGAGTTTGTTGTTTGTGTACAGGAATGTTTTTGAGTGTTGACTTTGTATGCAGCTATGCTACTGAATTTGGTTATTAAATTTAGAAGTCTTCTGGTAGAGTTTTTGGTCTTCTATGTAGAGTATCATGTCATCTGCAAATAATAATTATTTGATTTTTTTCTTTCTTATCTTTATTCCTTTTATTTCATTCTTTTGTCTAATTGCTCTGGCTAATGATTCCCAAACTAATGTGTCTTTAAATTTGGGAGATCTGATTCTTTTGAGTTCTTATATACTCTAGATATTAGCCCTTTATCTGAGGAGTTGAAATTACAAGGGAAGCCATATTCTCAGTCAATGCTGGAAGCAAACATTACCTTAATTCCCAAACCAGAGAAGGACCTGACCAATATAGAGAACTACAGACCAATCTCTTTAATAAGCAGAGATGCAAAAATCCCCCAAAAGATACTAGCAAATAGACTGCAGCAAATCATCACGATGGTTGGCTATGTACCATGACTGAGTAAGATTCACCTCAGGGACACAGAGATGGTTCAATACTTGCAAGTCAATAAATGTAATATACCACATTAACAGAACCAAGGACAAAACCACCTACTTGATCGTCTTGATAGATGCAGAAAAGGCATTTGACATAGTTCACTACAAAAACTGGAATAATTTCAATTAGCTCTCGCTCCCTTCCTGGCTACCTCTTCCCTTTCAGTACTCCTTGCTAGGACCACCACTCTGAGAAAGTACCTGCACCAACTCTCTGTCTTAGGCTCTTCTCTTCATGGAACTGGAATTTCCAACTGAGGGAGATGCATTATGAACAGTACTTCATCTTTGCACTAAAATGGATTAGCTCAGTGCAAGAGGTCCCATCAGGTAAGGGGAAAAAGCAAAGTGAAGCAAGAAAATATCCTTGCAGGCCTTTACTATCCTAGAAGAGAGATAATCTCTTCACCAGGCAGTGGTGTGAGGTCAGCCAGTGGCAGCAGTAATTCTTTTTCTCTGACTGCTCATTTGTTTTTAGGATTATCCCAGATGCTGACTTCAAAGATTTTTCTCATTCACAATGTGCTATGTGGGACAATTTCCCTTTTGCCTACATGTCCTGTTCCATTTAGGCAGGAGACACACACATGGCAGTAGTAGATCATCATGGAAACACCATTACCATTGTGTAGCTGTGTGTCAGGAGCCCCCGGGAGAGGACAGTGATGTCCGAGGCTCAGGGTGTGACCACTCAGCCTCCTAACCCCATGGGTGGAATGCTGGCAAGACCCAGGTCATAATAAACAGCACCTTGGAATCAGCCAAACACGTGCACTGGCAAAACTGAATGGCTTATTGGATATTGATACTGAAGCACAGAAACAGAAACCATCAGGGAAGAACAAATATTTTGGGGGAAGAATTAGCCAGTGGTGTGCAGCAAAACCCCACTTGAATCAAGCAGGTGCCATCCAGACCTTTGCATTTTATGTGTGAAGTGAAAAAGCTTTCCCACAATACACAGCCAAAGAAGGAATAGAAAACTCTCAGAGTACTGGCATCTCCTGTGTTCAGGAAGAGACCAAAGTCACACATTCAACCTAGCACGGCTCTTCACTAAGACATGTTGCCTACTCCATTTTAATTTCCACAGTTAGCTATGTGTCCTCTGATTGCTGTCAGGGAAGCACTGCCCAAGTTCTTGCATTACCCCATGTACCTCATTACCCCTTAGGTACATTTTCAGTGATACCTAAGATGTTGTTTGCTTCACTAGCACCCTATCTGCTCCCACACTGTCCACTGCACCAAAAAGCAGTCTTAACTCAGGAGGCTTCGGATTAGCATGGCTGGATCTCAAGACTCCTTAGGATAGAGCACACTGGAGTGCTCCAGAAGGGAAGCTGAGCGGTTGTGAAGGCCTGGTGTGTCAGGCTGAGGACCCAGGACCACAGCCTTGGCAGCGAGTGTATGTTTTGCTTTTGCTTTTGTTTTTTCACTAGAGAGTAGCAATAGGAAATATTTGCTAACTCATCAAGGTCAGCTGATAGCTATGTTTCATTTGTTTTCTAAAATATAACACAGCCAGGCATAGTGGTATGGGCTAAGTTAAATATGTAGCTAAGCATGACGGCTCTGAGTTTGATGCATAGTCCTGAAGAAGAAAGGATGTTGTATGCCATTCACATATTAAATTGCAAAAAAGTAAGTGTGCAGTTTGATGAGCTCTTTCACAGTGAACACATGTATGTCACCACTATGGGGATGGAGATGGACAATGTCACCCAGAACTCTCTCTCAAACGCCTTTGGTCTTAGCCCTTCCCAGGGTAATCACAGTTCTGATTTCCAGGAACTACCAGAAATTAATTCCGTCCATTACCCCCTTTATATCTGGCCTCTTTCATGCAATGTTGAATCTTAAGTTCAACCAGATTCTGGAGCATACGTTTTTTTTTGCAATGACGCACAGTATTCATCTGATGCTTTTTGTGTCTCTTGCTGGGCTTTTGGGTTGTTTCTAGTTCTGAGTGTTATTACAGTGTTCTGAAAGGTGTATACAGTTATTTTAGGCCTAAACCTTGAAGTAGAATTTCTAGGTCACTAAATGCTCAGCTTTGTAGTGTAAGTTTGGCTGCCACACACTGGGCCAGTGCTTGGTATTGTTAGTGGGATTGTTTTCCCGGTGTGTATGTGTTTGTGCATGTAAATGTGTGTGAAATAGTATCATTTTATAATCTCCTTAGAGTTTTTACTTTTCACACCCTTGAGAACTAATGATGTTAAAAGCCTTTTCATAGGAGAAAGTGGTAATTAAGAGGAATGGGGTCAGCAGGAGGGAGAAGGAGAGGGGAAGGGAGGAATGGCAGGTGAAAATAGTCCAAATATTTTATATGCATATATAAACATGCCAAAAATATTCCCCTCTTCTGTATAACTAATATGCACTGATAAAATAAAAATAAAGGCCATTTTTATATTTTGTGGTCATTTAGAAGTCCTACCTTGTGAAAGACCCATTAAAACCTTACCTTATTTTGAATGGCTTATCAGCCATTCTGTTACACTTTTGCAAGAGTTATTAATGTGTCCTGGATAAATGTCCCATAAGAGACACATATATTACAAGTATTTTCCCAATCTGCAGCGTGCCTTTCAGTTTATCAATGGCGTTTTGTTGAGAACAGGTTTTCACTTTCACTGAAGTCAAATTTATTCTTCTTCTCTTGTATGCTTATAAGATGCCAGCCTGTAATTTTTCTTTTTTCAGTGTTCATGTCAGCTCTGTTGTGATAAAGGTTATACTGGCCTTACAAAAAATGAATTTCAAAGAGCATTACTCTTTCTGTTTTCTGTAAGACTGAAGTTCCTTCTCTAAAAGTTTTTAGTTTCTTCTTTAAAAGTGTATCATAATATCACCTGGCCTAGGATGTTCTTAGACTGTAGAGTGCTGATTTAGTACATGTAGGATTATGAAAATTCTTTATTCTTCTATAGCTTTTAGTGCATTGAGGTTTTATATTTTAGAAGATTCCTGTGGGGAATTGGTACGTGTACTTAACATATCTTCTTTTTTTTTATCACCTCCACTCCCCTTCTCCATGTCTTAATCCCTTTTCCACTTGAGAAAGTCACATCTCCCTACTTCTTATCCCTCTATGTCTGTAGTAATAGTTCTTTCTTTAAAGCTATTTATTCTAATAGCACAGTCATATGAACTAATCTCCAGGTAATAGTTATGTAATACATTTATTTAATTCACTTTTTGACCTATCTATATTTGGCTTTTTTTTTTTTTTTTTTTTTTTTTTTTTTTTTTTTTTTTTTTTTTTTTTTTTTTTTTTTTTTTTTTTTTTTTTTTTTTTTTTTTTTTTTTTTTTTTTTGCGGTACTGGGGATCGAACTTGGGTCCTTGTGCATCCAAGGTTGGTGCGGTACCACTTGAGCTAAATCCCAAGCCCTTATATTTGGCTTTTAAGGTATACTAAACAGTACATAGCCACTGTTTAAAAATCTAGCCAGGCAAACTTTTCATTAACTAGAGCAGGTATTCATTTATATTCCTGGGTTTCCATTCATTTCTTCTTACATCACCTTACTTGGGTAAGTTAACTCACTGTAAACAGATCTTGTCTGTATGTCCTAATGAGTATGTCTTCAGATGACAAGAAGAAAAACTGAAGAAGGATCTGTGTGCAGTGTGAAAAAAACTGAGCAAAAGAAACTGAGTCCTTGCATCATCCACTGAGACACTGAATTATGCTTATGACACTTCTTTCGCTCCCATGTGAAATTACAGTCAAAATTACAAGTCTCCATACCTTGGACTTTCAGCTATGAATGCAGTATGAAGGGTGCTCCTACCATGGTTCATCCTCTCTTCACTAAACAACATCCGTGGGCACTAGAATTTCACATGCTTTCTCTCATTCAGTCTTCACATCATTCTTAAGAAGTAGTACTATATTTGTTCCATTACTCCAGCAAAAAGTTATGTTAAAAACAATCAGAGAATTTGTCCATGTCAGGAGATGAATTCCAGACCTGGGATTTAAATGGAGGAAGTTTGGTTCCAGTGACTGAATTGTTAAATGTCGCCCTTTCCTGCCTCTTCCACTATCACCAGGATGTCTTCAGAGTTTGGCCCAATCTATACCATCCATTTACTGCTCCAATAATATTTCATAACATGTCACTTTGTTCACCATTGCTGATGGTCTTTCTTTTCTATTTTCTTATATAAGGTTTTATTTCTGAAAGTTCCATTTTTGCTTTTCTAAATGCTTGTGAATGTTTTATGGGCCTTCATAGCATATTTTCTATAATATATGGATTGCAGTTTTCAGGCATGGATGGTAGAATTCAGGGAAAGGTGGAAATATATGGCCCTGAATTGCTTATCTTACATCTTATTTCTATAGGATGCTGTGCTTTTTCTTACCAAAGAAATGTGGACTGTTTGGATTTATAACAATGCATTCAGAAACCTTGAAATTTTTTAAAATAGAAAATAATGTATTATTAGGCTCTCTGAGAGGATAATGAAGCATTTACTATTTCTTACTCATTTGGTAAAGGTTTCTAGAAATAAACATTAACTTGTATGGATTTGGCATATGGATCATTCATGAAATAAATTGAGAATGTATGACATAGTTATCCACTTGAATTATTTCTCCATAAATTATTCATGCTTATAATTTATCCAACCATTTTCTTTCCCTTATAATCGGAATTATTTTCATTTCTGCATCATAGAAGTGCTTCAGCACCAGCGAGGACGAAATTAACCCTCCTCCAAAAACAAATTTAAATGGTTGGCCAAAGGAGCCACAGTCAAATAAATCAAGCAAACACAAAAATCCTAGAAAAAAGGGCCTTATCACTCAAGGGAAACAATCATAATTTTGGTCTTAGTCTCCCCCAGGGATTTAAATACTTCATCTGTAATGGGACAATAAATAAAGTGACAGATATTGCAAGTTATTGCGACAGCCACATCTGGGAGTGTGTGGAAAGAGGCTCAGACCTGGGCGTTTGGTTAATAAGCACAGATTTGTCAAGAGGCTCCTCTCTGAGTAGAGACCTAGCATATTCACCAAGGATTTGGAGCGTCTTAATGAGATGCTCATCAGATTACCAGCTTCCAGGTTCAATCGTTTAAATCATTCACCTTGTAAGACTTGCAAGTATATCCTGTTTCTGCAACGTTGTTTTCACCACAGCTAGTATTCAAATTTTCAAAAACTAAATAAAAAGAAAGAAATCTATAGCCATTCACCTATTAGCATATAGCATGTGTCTGGCTCAAAACATGTTTTATTAAATAGTAAGTGGAGAGTTACTATTCTGCTGATGTCACAACTCCTAATCTGGTCCCCATTCTTGCAAGCCTCTTGCAGGCCATCTACACCATCCTGAGATAGATGGGTCCGTATCATCTCATGAACATGGAGGATCAGTAGCTCTTTTGGTGGGAGAAATTCATGAGTGATGGGGATCTTCTGAGAGCGAAGATGCCAAAGTATTTGAGGGTTCATTTGAATGTTGCTCAGAAGACCTAGGAAGCCTGAGAGCCTGCGGAAGGATCCCAGGTGTCTTGTGGGAAGTCAGTTCTGGCTAACAGGCATGTGGCTTGGACTGCACGCACACAGAGGAGGCTGGACAGAAGAAAGACATTCTGTCCTACCTGGAGAGGAGGAAGCCATGCTTGAATCAGCTGTGACTGCCGTACAGAGAAAGGAAAGGGTCAAGACTACTCCTGAGACCTGGGGATGCAACTCAGTCACGGAGCACCTGCTTGGCATGCATGAGGTCCTGAGTCTATCCCTGATATCACCACGCCACCTGGCAGTGAGGTACCTAGTTCACGCAGTGAGGTACCACAGGCAATCTAATGTGAGGGCTTAAGGACTGTGAAGACAAGGTGCCATGGCAAGAAAGAGTACCCAGGAAGATGACGGTGCATGTGTACCATCCATTCCCCCAAGAGGTGGAGACACCCTACACACAGGTAGGCATGGAGGACTGAGTCAGAAATGCAGTCAGAGTGGAGGTCAGACGTGGTGCCACATGTCAAAAGGCACAGAGGATGACATTCCAAAGAGCAGAACTACCACTGGCTCTGGGAGGAATGCAGATGTTTCCGCTATTAGTGGTTTCTTTGAAAGTTAACATCGAATCACCATGTTATCCAGCAATTCTACTCCTAGATACAAACCCCAAAGGAGCAAAAAGAAATACTCTAAAAAATGCATGTGCACGCAAGCACGCAGCACACTACTCACAATAGACCAGAGGTCAATACAGCTTGAATGGCCATCAACAAACAGATATACCATCCGTAGATAAAGTGACATTACTCAATGCTAAGAGGAATGGTTCCACCAATCCATGTTACAGTGTGGATGAACCTAGAAACATCATGCTAAGTGGAAGAAGTTAGTCACACAAGACCATGAATGGTATGAGCCAGTGTATATAAAACATACATAATTGGCAATTCCTAGACAAAATGTACATTGACAGTGGCCAGAGGCTTGAAGAAGGGGTAGGGAGGAGCAGATTTCTTTTGGGGTGATGAAAATATTTTGGAACTAGATGGAAGTGGTGCTTTTACAAAACTGTAAATGCATTAAGTGTCACTGAAACACTCATTTAAGATGACCGACTTTGTGTTATGTGACTTCTACCTCAATAAAATAAAACTTAAAGGGTAAAAATAAATTGACAGATGTTTCAGAAAATTCAAGTAGGCGTGGCACTAAGAAAAACTGTAAGGAAATTAGCTGTTTGGTTTCCATGCTTTTCAAAAGAAAGCGATTTCAGGACCATGTTGAGGGCAGGAAAATTAAGGTGGGAGAAGAAGGATGAAGTGGTTGGAGTGAAGGCAGCTTTCTGGAAGACCTGTGAAGGGAAGGACAGAGAGATGGAGTTGAAAGGGTGCATGGGAATTTGCTTCAGATTGGGGAGATCTGAGCATGTTTGAAAGCAAAGCTGAGAATTCAGAGAGGAGGAAATGATGAAAGAGGTACTTAGTGAAAAGATGCAGGAGGGACTTGGGTTGTGGGGAACAAGTGAAGGGAGATGTCAAGAAGGGAGAGAAAAGCTGGTCTCCCTCAGAGAGGAAAGGAAGCAGGGAATAGAGGTGGGCAGTGATGGGAGAAGGGAATGAGAAAGCTCAGGTTGGCTGGCACAATCTTTGCTTCACAGAGAAAGAGGAAAAGTTGGCTACCAAAAATTGTGGGCACTGGGGTAGGATTTACTTAAGACAAATGGAAAAATCTTAAGAATGTTGCTCAAGTTGATGAGCAATAAATGAAATGTGAATGATTAGAAGCAAGGACAGATAGGTACCTGTAGAAGGGGAGTGGGAGCAGTTCTGTAAGTATTAATTCTTTATCCCAAACTTTTATATCTCTTTCATCCTGTTTACCAGGGACTCTGCCACATAAGGACTTCATTTTCCAGTCAATCAACACGACCTTCTTTTCTTCTTCTTCTTCTTCTTCTTCTTCTTCTTCTTCTTCTTCTTCTTCTTCTTCTTCTTCT
>PVIC010024141.1:0-26265 GCA_004025085.1 Thryonomys swinderianus | reverse complement strand
GTCTTTTAATTGGCCCATTGAGGCCATTGACATTAATGGTTATGACTGATATGGACATATTCAGAGCTGCCATGTTTCCCTGTTCTTGGTTCTTTTCTTCTTTGCTTTTCCCCTTTTCTATTTAGTTTCTTGTTTGCCCCAATGAATTCACTCTCCTGGGTCTTGTGGGTATGGAATTTTCTGTGGTTTTTTCCAAGATATTCTTTAGGATGTTTTGGAGTGCAGGTTTTGTATTTGTGTAGTTTTTCAGGTGTTCTTTATCATGGAAGTATCTTATTTCCCCATCTATTCTGAAAGATAATTTTGCAGGATACAACAGTCTAGGTTGGAGGTTGTTTTCCTGCAATGCTTGAAAAACTTCCCTCCAGCCTCTCCTTGCACTGAGTGTTTGTGTTGAAAAGTCTGCTGTGATCCTAATGGGCTTCCCTTTGTAGGTGATTTTCTTCCTTTCTCTCACTGCTTTCAGTATTTCGTTCTTTTGTTGTACATCTGGAACCTTGATAATTATGTGTCCAGGTGTAGATATTTTTATGTCACAGTGTTTTGGAGTCTGATAGGCCTCATTTATCTGTATGTCTATATCTTTTCCTGTGAAGTTTTCTATTGCTATCTCTGACAATAGCTTTTTTATGTCTTTTACATTGTCCCCTGCTTCCTCAGTGACTCCAATCAGTCTTATGTTATTTTTCTTTGAGTCATCTAGAAGCTGTTGAATTGATTTCTCATGGTTCCTTGCTCTTTTCCATAGATTATACCTTTCCTGCTCATTGGCTGCTATGATGTCCTCTAGGTCTGAGATTTGGTTCTGTGCTTCATTCATCCTACTTTGCAAGCTTTCGTTCTCCTTCATCATTCCCTGGAGCTCTGCTTGAATCTGTTTAAAAGGTTCCATTGCTTCTGCTATCTTGGATTCTATCATCTCACCGATCTCTTCTTTAATGATGTCTTTCACTGTGGACAGTATCTCTGTTTTGATCTCAGAGATGAGTTCTGATTTCCATTTTACTAGATCCGCTTTAGTTACCATCTCCAAGAGTCCTGGTGTTTGAATTTCAGTTTGCCCTATTTCCCTTTTCTCTGAATTTCCCTGTGGTGGTGATCTTGTGTCTGGTTTTTTGTGTATTTCCTCATTACTATACTTTCCTTGTTATTAGTGCTCTTCTTTGTCTGAAGACAGGACAATGTTTGTTACAGGTCTCTTTCTATTATCTGGGGCCCTTTGGATGCAGCACTTTCCTGGGGGGTCCTCCTTGAATGTGTAATGACCCTTGAGAGTTCTCAGTTCTGACACATCATGGGAGGTATTTGAGCAGAACAATCACATCATGTTTGTTACCATAATACAATAAATGCCAATATCAGTATTAAACACAGTAAATAAGATAAAAAGTTTTGTTAAATTCTATTCTGGATACTTTGAGCTTATGAGTTACCTCTATGTCTAAATGCCAGAATTTAGAATTAATCAGCAATGTGTATACAACCTACAGATCGTAAATGTAGCCCCTGAACCCTTTGGGGATAAAAGGTCACTGGGGAATCAGGGAGGTAGGGAGATAGGAGGAGAATGAAATAGGGTTAGCAGATTTAGGAAGATCACCTATACCCTAGAACCTCATATATACCAGCGGGTACTACAGGATAAAAGGGCATATATACAACAGTACCAACTGTATGCTGTAAGACCATTGGAGTCTTTGCAAAGCTTCTTATAATAGTACAGAAGAAGAAATAGGGCAGCCTAAGTATCTTTTACTTCTGGGTATTGCTTCTGACAGGAAGATAGGAGAGGGTGTGGGGACAAGAGGTGAATAGAGGGATCTAGGAGTAGATGGCAAAATAGAAGCTAGATCCCCCCCCTTTTTTTTTTTTTTAAATCTTGCCTCGTGTCTCAGTGTGGCTCCAGGAGCACAACTCCTGTGGAGGGATGCAGGAGATGGCTCCAGCTCCTCTAGGGCCTGGGTCCTCACAACGCAGCTCTGGGGTGGGGTTGGGGTTGGGCAGAGGCCCTGAACCCTCCGTGGTGTGGCTGGCGCCCAGGGTCTGTACCTGACTCCTCACTGCACAGCTCCGGGATACAGTGGGCCGGTGGGCGGCCATCAATCCACCAGAAATGGACGTTGGCCTGCAGCCAGGTCCGTGCCGCTCCCTCTCTATTTCTTTCTTTTATAAAATTTATTATTGAACTTGAACAGTAAATTTTTGTTGTGATTCTTATACTTTAAATTCTAGAATTTTTATTTGGTTCTTTTGTAATACTCTATATCTTTTTGTTGATGTTTTCTGTTTGATCAGGCACTCCTGTCATACTTTACTTCTTTTCATGTTTTCCTTTACTTCACTGAGTATATTAATGAGAGCAGTTTTGATATTTTTGTTCACTGAGCCCAATAACTGCACCCACTGGAAGGCTCTCTATTACATCCTGTTTTTTATTTTCCCCTTGTACATGTAGTACACTTTCCTATTTCCTTGAATGTTTCATAATACTTTCAACCTGTATATTTTAGATTTTTTTAAAGTTTTCTCATAGAAAGAGAAGAGTTGGGTTCACCTGCTTCCCCAAATTTTTGTTGCTTTTATTTTTTCTGTCATTTATTTACTGTCTAATTCTACTTTGTTTTCCTCATGTGTGTTGTTTCTGATGTCCTTTACTCATATTTTTTGCCCTCTCCCTGTTTTCATCTTTTTGACTGGCACCCAAAGTATTAGCTCTAGAAATCAATATTAAGTTGCTATATGCCATTTGGTGGTTAAATAATATGCTTAAACACTGTTAGTCATGTTTAGCCCTTTATAGTTTTCTAGAGATGGACATAGTGTTTTAAATCCAGATTCCTTGAAGTTTCCTTTAGATCATTGTAACTTACTGTTGTAACAGTATTTTCCACAATTTCTTTGGACAGTGAAGCTTTAGCTTTTGTTGATGCTTCTGAATGAAGCATTGGGAAATACTTTCAAAGCAGCCCCAGATTTTGCTCTCATTGCTTCTGACTGTGCTTTTCTGAGAACTTTCTATTGCCTTTCTGACCCCTGAAGTTGACTATAATTATAATGTCAGGAGAGTTCTTCTTGGCTTCCTCTTTTCTTATTTTTCTCCATCAGACTCCTAGCTGCCCTGTCACTTTACTTATATTGGAGCTACTGGCCATTTCTTAAGCATTTTCCACTCAAGTCTTCATTGCTGTTAATAACACTGTGTTTCACTTAAATTCATTTCTCCCATGTGGAGCTGTGGGTGTCTTTGTCTAATGACACCATTGTGGACTGCAACAATATGCTTCTCCCAGATTGCTACCACTTCTCTATTAGCACGAACTGGTTGAAGCCTCTGCTATTCTTGGCTTGTCCTTCTTGACAAGAAATTTCCATGATCTGAGCAAACTGGCTATGAAGTCATTGTGACTCCAGTATTCTCTGCCTGCTGTTTCTTGGTACAAGATGAATTTTGGTGGGGGAAGAAAGTAGGTTCTGTTGGCCGTTTTGTTTTGCCTATAATCAAAGTTTTGCAACAGGGGCCTGGTTGGTAGCACATGAGAAATTTCAACAGCCTACATCTCCCTGAGTGAAAATGCAGCCTAAACCTAGAATGCAGATAGGGAGGCTACAGCCCACTTTTGGGATATACACCTTTAGTTTAGAACTCCCATGACTCCAATTTTATTGGATAGATGATATGTAATAGGGAGGGTCATAGCTTAAATGCCACAAAATCACTTTTTCTATTCTTCTAAACTTAGATAGACTTTTTTTGATCCATGTTTTTCTTTCTTTTTTATTTTTTATTGGTACATTCTGTTGTTACATTATATATTCACATCACAATTACACTCCACATTGAGAATTTGTACAAGTATATGACACAACTTAATTTTCATTCCCCCCCCCCGCTTTCTTTCTTTCTTTTTTTTTTTTGGTGTCACCAAAAAAGTAACAGCTTTTAAAAATTTAACTGAATTATAATAAAAGTAGAAGGATGCAAAAATCAGAAATTCACAGTCAAATAGTTTGTACAAAACAAGTATACCCACATTACCAACATGCAGATCAAGAAATGTTATCAGCCAGATAGGATGCCCATAACCCTGGCACTTTTAAGCCTGAGGCAGAAGGAATGAAATTCAAATTCCAGCCAGGTGTGTTGGCAAAAAAGGAAAAGAAAGTTCATATTTTTCTATTTGTTCTATGTAATTCTGATGGTCTGAAAAAAATTTACTGATTACTTTTAGTAACTTTCACTAATTATTTTTATGGAGAGAGATTTTGGCAATCTTCTTACTCTACCATTCTAAAGTTTTACCTACTATGTTTTATGTTTTTATGCTTTTATAAAGATATACTTCTCTTTCTCTACTATATTTTTTACTTATTTATGTAGTCTATATAAGAAAGGATAGTGAAAGCTTTATATTTCTCAACTGACTGGTTTTCCAGATAGTGGTTTATCTTATCATACTCCATATATAATTAATTACTTTTACCTTTTTATCATTGAGAAATAATGAATTTAAACATTTGATGGCTTTTGTGTCTACTGAAACTTCTTTTTATATGAACTTTATTTTATGTTAGAGAATGACAGCTTCTTCAGATTGCTTTTGAGTCTTTTTGACATGACTGTAGCAGTTAATTGATAACACTTTTGCAATTAGGCACAGCAGAGTATTCCAGGTTCACCTGTTGTATTTCCTACCCTTTTACTTAGAGTCAGTCTTCTTACTTATCTTGCTAAGAGAATCAAGCTGTGCTGCATACATATACCTACTCCCTAAGATTAATGTACACTTTGTGTACTGTAAACTTATGCTAAAAAATTTTTAAAATATATTTCATGATCAAAATCTGTATTTTAGGAATACTGACTGCAACTAGATTAGCTGTTGTTTCTGTCTATTCAGTAAACAAAGCCAAAATACAAAATAGATAAAGTGTGATTGCAATATATGCTGAGTATTTAAATTTTATTTTATTTTATTTTATTTTATTTTATTTTATTTTATTTTATTAGTAAGAGGGATCAAACTCAGGACCTTACACTTGCTAGGTAGCCAATGGCACCACTGACCTACATACATCCCAGCCCACAGTGTATAATTTTTTTAATTTTACAATAAAAGATACATTGCTGTTCATTCATTCAAAATATTCCTCTCACTTGGAACACTTATCCCATCACTCTTGCCACTTTCTGAAGCTGTTTTGGCCATTGGCTTTTGTGAATGTGTTTTCAAGATCACATGTTGGCAGGCCAGAGATTTATCTCAGTGGTTCCAGCGCCTGCCTCACAAGTGCAAGACCCTGAGTTCGATCCCGTTAACCACATACAATGCTGGGCATGGTGACTCATGCCCACCAGCAGTCAATACCACATACTACAGTGCCAGGCATGATGGCTCATGACTGTAATCCCAGCACTCAGGAGGCAGAGGCAGAAAGATTGCTGAGTTCCAGGCTTGCCTGGGCTACATAGTGAGCTGAGGACCAGCCTGAACTACAAAGCGAAACCCTGTCTAAAAAAAAAAAATCTATATAGATAGATAGATAGATAGATAGATAGATAGATAGATAGATAGATAGATATATCACATGTTGGCATGATCAAACTATGATGAACATTGTTGCTGAGCACAATCCGACGCGAAGAAAGGCTTGTCAGAACATTCAGGTGTGCTCTTGTCTCCCTTTTTGCAGGGTCTATGCTGTGTACTGTGTCATTATTCTCTAAAGGCACAATTATCACGTAAGTTTAATGTTTTGAATCAATTCAGGACATTAAGGAAACGACAACAGTGCAAGTAAAGGCATTCACGAGAAAGAACTTCAGGCCTGCTTCAGAGAGTGGCAAGAATAGAGGCCTTAAGTGTTTTTGAAACATAGGGAAGTATTCCTAATGGGATTAATGGTAGCATGTCCTGCTGTAAAATTTTTTTTAAATATTTAAACATTCACCATATTTTCTAGTCACACCATGTATATACACATACAAAGTCTTAAACAATTTATAAGTTCATATTGATACTTTCAAGACGATTGAACAGTTCTAGAACTTTTGCTTAAACTCTTCCATTGCACAGTTGACTTTCTTCCACATTGAAAATAATGATTCTCAGCCTTTTAACTACCTTTTCAACTCAACAGGTATTTGATCGTCCATAAATCTTTATCTTTACACCTCTCTAGTCACTTTAGTAGCCACATGTCATTTTACTATGGATTTCCTAAAGTTTTAAGGTTCATCGAGTTATTATTCATTAAATATGTACTACTTTTTGTAGGTCAGTCCTATCCCAATAAGTGCTTTTTAAAGAAAAGTCTCTTACTTTTCAGAGTTTATAATAGTTTGTACCATTTATATATTGTTTTACTAAATATAAAATATAGTAATATTTCAGTTCACGAATGCTTCTGTCTGCAATTAATTTGGTTTCCAAACAAAAGAATTGGTGAAAAATGTGCTTCTGTTCCCACACTCTATATCTCATGACGAACACAACCGTCTTCTTCACACAAACACAATCAGTCATTTTTCCCAGAATCATAAAATAAATCTTTAAACTGAGGAAAGCTTGTACTTGGCTTACATCTTCTTCCCTTGAATGTCCTAAATCTTATACCACACGTTCTTCCATTATAAAGTCTTGCTACAAAAGATTCTGATGATAACTTTACATTTTAAGCTATATGAGTTTTTTCTGTTTAAGCCTACTAATTCTACTGGAAATATATTGATATTGTCTATTCTGTGTTGATATTCTCACCTTTATGGTGCCCTCTTTGAACATAGAACTTTAAAAAATATGTCATTGTGTTATACATAGTAACACATTACATATGAGGCAAAATACATTATTTGTAATGTATTACATACATTATACATTTCCCATAATGTATATCATGCACAGGAAGCACATATAGGTGGAAATTAATTTTTAAATTTTGTTATTTCTAGTTTTTAATATTTATACTCTTCTTGGCTAAGTTTTCTTTTTCAGGAAATCCTATAGTCTGTATATTGAATTTTGGTGTTTGTTAGCCTATTTTCATTTTCTGTTATTTTCCTAAAATGTTTTTTAATCTTTTTATTTTAAAATTATTCCCTGCTTACCTTTTATTTATAGCCTCTGTATATTTATATTTTCATATTTCTTCTAGTTCAGTCTCATTTCTTAAATTATTTAATCATTCTTTAATAAATAATATGATCTAAATTTCTCTAATTCCAACTTGTAGTTCTGCTAAAACTTTTGTATTGCAATTCATTTTGAAACAGTATGTTGCAATTTTAATCTCCTTTGTGTTTATTACATTCTGGTGTGAGTTAATTGTGTATAGGGCAATTATTCTCCTTCCTTTTTTCTTTTTTATGTATTATCTTTGCATGGAAACTTTTAATTTTGTCATTTAGTCTCTCCTTAGTACATCTTCATATAGAGTTTGAGCAGAACAGCTTTATCTTGCATAAATGTGATTATTTTCTAAACTTTTAGAAGGAGATGTAGTTTAGGAATGTTTTTTCTAATTCCATAGAACTCCCCTTTGATTACTTTGGTAAACTGTTCTAAAACATGGTTGCTTGCTTTTTGAGACTCAGTGACTGTATTTCTTTTCTTCCATTTGCCCAAGACCTCCTTTATCTTTCACGTACCTTCTCCCTAACTTGTTTAATTATATTCTACTCCCAGCCATTTTGTCTCAGTATGTAACCCTGTCTCAGAATGGCATCTTGGAAAGTGAGTATTGAGGATTTATGAAGCAATATAGCTAGTCCATTGAGTTGTTATTTTGCTCCCAATTTTTTTTTTTTTGAGACAGAGTCTTGGTTTGTAGTTCAGTCTGGTGCTGAGCTCACTATGTAGCCCAGGCAAGCTTCAAACTCAGAAATCCTCCTTCCTCTGCCTCCTGAGTGCTGGGATTACAGGCATGAGCCACCACGCCCAGCACTGTGGTGTGTGGTACTGATTGCTGATGGGAGTGAGTCACCACACCTGATAGTGTTCTATATGGTTACCTGGTTTGAACTAGGGACTTTGCATTTTCTAGGCAGGCGTTGGAACCACTGAGCTAAATCTCTGGCCTTGCCCAGAGTGTTTTTAAGAACTTTGATGCCCAGATTATATGTCCAATTAATCAAATTAGTATTTCAAAAGATGGGAACAAGTGTCAGTATTTTATAAGGGTTCTCACATAATTCTGTGGGTAATTATTGATATGAGGCTTTTACAATGTGATCTTTTACAATCTGATCTGATCTGGTTCTTATCTACTTCCCTTTATCATGATTTTCTCTGACAAATCCACAAGGAATTCATACTGCAGTCACACATCACATGTGGTCACACAAATTTGTTACCCTCTTATGCTTGTGTTTCTTTTCATATTCTATTCTCTCTGACGAGAATTTTTTTCCCAAAAGTATTATTAACATGATAATAATTCTATAACTTGTAGGTTGTAGCAGACCTAAGGATTCTTACAGCTGTCTGCTTTTAACATATGACAAGACGAATGGAAAGTTTACTGGCATTGTTCTTCGGCACTGGACCCAGTGTCGTACCGAGCTGTGTGCGTGTATGAAGCATTCCTGTTAGGAGGTGAGCCTTCATCTCTCTCTATACACCTCCATGGACTCATGGAGGCTACCTTTTAATCTTTGGAAGTTTTATTGAGAAGAATGAGTTGCACAGCAGGCTCTTCATAGGGCATTACTCCTCTAGTTGATGATTTACACTCATAACACTGAGGCTAAAGGTGAAAATCAGACCTGCCACTTTAAAATATCCTTGGCCTGGCCATGGTGTTGTGAGGAGTGGATTCTTACCAGCCATCACATGAAAACAGCAGGAGAGACAAGAACAAGCATATTTTTTAAATGACAGCTTAAGGAGCCTTCCTGTCTTAGATTAAATCATGATTACAAAGACTAAGCCTGGATTAAAAATTTTTACTTGTCTCCATATTCTCTTAATCAAATCTCCTTTCTTTAATGCTTTTACTCTTAGGAAAAATGAGAAACCACTTCTTCTTAATGGCTTTTACTGTATCACATAATGTCCCAACAGACATCAAGCAACTTATCTTGCTTTGAATAAGATAAACTTCGGGTACAACCAGAGAACCACAATGAAGCTGTTAAGAATAATGTCAGAGATTTATCTTTACAGTATGGGATATGATGATACAGTGTCTGAAAGGATTCACATGGAAATAACAAAAATAGCTAGTTCTGTGGTAGAACTGTAGGGACTTTAAATGTTTTTTTCTGGTTTCCTTAGCATGAACATCCATCCATACATACACATTTAGCATATATACTTAAACATACACACGTTTATCTGTATATACTTACACATTTAAACTAGACTGAAGTCTAGTTAGAGAGTTGTCCTCTAAGAGAATAGAGGTTGTCTTTTTCAAGATTCAGGGACAAACTGAACTAAGAAGATAACTGCTCGTGAGAATGTAGAGAAATTTGGACTGTTGCACTGTTGGTTGGTAGAATTGTAGAATGATGTAGGAGTCATAGGCGAAAAATGAGAATCTTTCTGAAAAGTTAAAAATGGAATCACCACGAAATCCAGAAATCCCAATTCTGTGTTTGTATCCAAAATGACTGAAGCAAATTCCTAAAGTCCACTGTAGCACACTTTACTGTAGTTAAGATATGGAAACAACACAAATGCCTTTGGGCAGGTTAATGGATAAAGACAACACAGCATATACATATAGCAGAACTATCCAGTCTTTAAAAAGGAAAGAAATCCTACCCCCTGAGATGACATAAATTTATCTGGGAGAGATGGTGCTAAGCAAAATAAAACATCATGGTGGGCTACTATATGGAAACACTTTTAAGTGGTATTGAAAAGAGTCAAGTTGGCAGAAGAGCAGAAGATGGATTTGTAGTTGCCAGGGATTTGGGAGAGCAAATGAGGAGATGAGGCTGGTTTGACAAAGTTTGCCTTATGCAGGATGAGTGAATTGTGGGCATCTGTGTAATACAGTATTTGTGGCTAGTAGGATATCTCAGTAATTAAACTTGATTTAAAAATTAGAACTTACCTTAAATATTTCTATCAAATACAAGCAATAAGTGGTATAAGGAAACTTTCTGAGATGACGAATATGTTCACTCTTTTGCTGTGGGGATGGTATTAGTATCACAGATTATATATGGTGTAACTCTGGACTGTTCCAACTGTACACATTAGAGGTGCAGTTTTCTATAAATATAATTTAAGCTTTTAAAATACTGGTGATTTTTATAATCTATTACCTTTAATATATTTTTCATCTGATTTGCAGCATTTAGAGTATCTCATAATAATTTACCCTGGTTCCTTCATGCCTCAAACCATGATTCCCAGAGAAAGAATGGAACAGATTTTAAGCAGAATAGGCAGCTAATCCAAATTGTGTTTAGTCTCAGCCCTGTACCTGGGAGCATCAGAGAGAATGACTTCTGGTGCTGTTCTGCAGTGATGTGGGCCAGGCCCCTCTGCTGGCCTCAGCTTTGACTGTGATGATCGTACTTAAAGGAAGATATTAATTAATGTCAGAAAGGACAAAAGTCTGCTGTAAGAAAAACTGAAACACGAGGACCACTTTTTGAAGCTCTCTTAAAATCAAATTTTAATCATTAATTGTGAAATAGAATATTAGCAGTTAGGAGCAGCTAAAATATTAACACTTCTATTGAAACAGAAATCCAGGCACTTTACTATCCTCATGACCAGCTCTAGGATTGCATAATTAAGTCTTCCAGTTTGACTTATTTAGACTCTAAGCAAGCTTCCAAAGTGAGTTTGAGGGACTTTATACCTGTACTTAGACTATGAACACATTGCGTTTCCCGAGGAGTTTGGAACTGAGGTTCATCACCTCAACATCATGGCTTGGATGCAGGTACTCTAAGAGCTTCTCTGGAGCCTCCTTATTCATTGCCTGTCAGAAGCACCTGAGACATCTCCCTCAGTAGTATGAATATCCAAGACAGAGGGAAGAGGAAAGATCTTATAGTTAGTAATGAAAATGTATAAGTCACAGCATACTAATTCCTCTGGTCTATTGTCTTTGCGACTACAAATAGCCACTTCTCTTGTTTTTCCCATCAAAGCCATTAGTGGATTCTTATTATTGTCTCATTGATCACAATGAGTGGAAAGATGCACTCTTATTCCACATTAAAAGATATTGGGGTGGGATGGTAGGGACAAGGGGAAGGCAGGGGTTGGGGAAAACATAAGAAGCAGGATGTATCATGTACAGGTACAAGATCCCAGTGATGAGTGTCAGCATAGGGTACACTTAAAATATACCAGAGATTAATAAAGTTAAAATAATAAAATATGACTTTGGTATGGAGGAAATTTGGAGCATAATCCTGAGATGGAACATGTTGCGATTTCTCAGGATAATCTGAGTTTGAACAAACTACATAAAATTGAACTTATTTTATGCAGCATGATTAGTTAATCAAGAAAGAGAATGAAACTTGGATGAAATACAGGTTGGAGGGTGTCAGTTTGTTCAGCAACACAGAATAACTTTTGCTTCTGGCAGAGGAAGGGCAAAAGCAGCTGTTAATCACATGACAATGTGTCTAACAGGAAGGAAACAGAGAAGGAGAAGAAGAGGAGACTGAAGGAAAGGAAGAGGCAGAGGAGCAAGGAAGAGAAAAAGAGCTTTGCTAGAGAAAAAGTAGAGTATCAGGTTTAAAAACATGGGCATTGTTTTGATATATCTACTCTGAGCCCTTGGAAATGATCATTTAGCCCTGATTATTTGCTAAATTAGCTGCCAAATCTGGGCCAAAATGAAACAGACTTTCATCACTCCGAAGGTGGAGCATAAAGGCTGAGAGAGAGAGAGAGAGAGAGAGAGAGAGAGAGAGAGAGAGAGAGAGATGAACTAGCATAACCACAAGACAGAAAAGAACTTCCTGGCTTTGAAGTTCCCAGTATTGAATAACAGTGTAGGCTACCTGCACTTATATCTCCAATCATATCTGACACACAGGAATTGGGTAGTATGATCGCGCTGTCCAGTATCAGCACATACTGGCCACAATAGAAAGGCTCCTGGGAGGAAGTGAAGAATGCATCTAAAATGCCCAGAGAAGGAGTTGAGCACTTCAGGTCCCTTCATCCCTGGAGATAGATAGAGCTCCCTGCTCACCTGTGTGTGTCGTAGAACCTATCGTGGGGCAGCTGAGTTTCTCTGCATCTGCACATCAGTGATCTTTGGTGCTCATCTCCCTTCTTCCCTGAAGTGATGCCCAGGTTCCCTGCACCCCTGCTCACTTGATTCCGCGGGGTTCCCAACTAATTCACCCAGCCAGCCTCTGTGGACTTCCAATTCTGATAGCATTTCTTGTATCAAGAGACATGAAATACATTCCACTTCTTGAGTCTCCCTCTTATTTTGATGCTGGAAAGAAGCAATTTTACCATTAATTGTATCTCTTGACCACTTTAAGATGTCTTTACAATCTTGTGAATTTTGGTAAGAAAGACCAAAGGATAAAATGCCTTAAAAGAACTAATGGTGGGATTTAGTGTCCCAAGGGTCCCTCTATTTAAGTGTACATTAACTGAAAACTTTGAGAAAATTTCTTAATTAATATGAATTTCAAAAAATCGAAAAAAGAATTTATTTCACAGGAATAAAAGTACAATTATTGCTATATAAAACCATTGATAAACTATTTATCATTAAATCTTAATGGTATGATTTTCACCACAGTATAATTATTTATCAGCTGCCTGAAGAAGGGCATTCTGGGAGGGAAGAAGGCTGTCCCTAGAAAGTTCCACATCCAGTAGTAGCTGCCTACCAGCTTGTCTTAGGCTATTCTTGATCTGAGACTGAGATTTTAAAATTATGTTAACGTTTTTCATGACATCATTTCTCTGTAGGTCTCAGAATTGGCCCCTTTTCGTTTTGATGTGTTGTTATGCCCAGGCCATCAATGGAACAGGAACTAAGTCACAGTAATTTGGGAGATTAGGCAAAGCTTGGTTGAAGGAGAATTCACCTCAGAAGGTTTTTCTGATGAGAAAGTTGACACAACTGTTTCTAACTAGTCTTCTATTCCTTAAGAAATCACCAAAAGACCCCAAGAGCATATCTAAGTATGTCACCTCTGTGGTGATCTGCAGTCCTTATCCTGTTACTGCATAACATTAAATTCAGTCTACCCAGCAAATCAGTCCTTTATTTCAGTAACCAGTTTATCTATCCATATCTTCTGTAATATGAAAACATTCAGAGGACAAGAGATAACCCTATCAATTTTATAGATTTTTAATATTCTGTCACGTGGACTTGGTAGAAATCCACTCTTTCGTAGGAGAGCATCCATTTGTTATTGCTAACACTACTCTGCATTTTGCACCTAATAATATACACAGCATACTGATTCTTCTCAAGCCCCATTTTTAAGATGGTATCCAAGCTACAAATGGACCACATTCCTACAATATGTAAACATCAAATCTGAAACATTTTTTTTCATAGAAGCAATATGAAAGTTTGGGGTCAGAATCTGAGTTGAACAACAGAAGCTTTCAAACTTATTCCAGTCTCTGTGGGATGACTTGTTGCTTTGAGCCTTTTGCTTGACATTTATTTTCTGTTTTCAAGTTATCTCAGTTACTGTGGTCTCTGGACCTATATCCTGAGGAGTTTTGTTTCAACTAGACACCTCCATTCAAGCTAGAAATCAAGAGGAATTTTGAACTTGTTCCTGGGTACATGTGACTAAGCCATCACAGGATACACTTGGGGCTGTTACCGCCCTGGAGGTATGTTTGGTGGTTGGTACCACTGTCTGTTCTTCAGGGGTACCTTATATGGCAAGCAGGAAAAACTTTCCAATATAATTCCTATTTAAACTTAAGAATTATTCAATATTTACCTTTTTGCCGTTATCTGGAATTCATCATTCAAACAAAGATTTATGTACACTAATCTTTGTTTATCCTCACCAAGGACAGTAGGTACCATTAGTATTTCATTACTTTTTTTCTCCAGGAAAGAGGAAAGTATATTAAATATCTACCTGCTTTGTAGAAATTTAGACCTCATCCAGTCAGCTTTCCTGCAGTAAGTTGTGAGAGTAGCCAAATGGCCAACGCCAGTGCAGCACGTGGACTTATTCACCAGAAATCTTTGGGCTGCAGCAGTGGGTAAGACAGACAAAAATGGTTTGGCTTCCTGGAACTCCCATTCCAGAGCATCTTAGGGAACTTCTGCTTGGAGATGGCTAATATAGTCTTTGGTGTCCCAGAAGGACCTTGAGGTCTTAGATCCCTGTTGCCTGTATCCATCCTCTGCCTTCGGCCTCTCCTTGAGTAAAAGAAGGCCTTTCCCCTTCTGTCAACAAAGGAACAAATACATTTGCAGAGAGACAAAATGGGAGCATCTCACTCACCATTATTTTCATTCTACGTGGCTATTTCCTTCCAAAGTGCAGAACTGTTTCCCATCCCTCAGCCGGAATTCTTGTACCTATTTCATGGTTTGGCCGTGATCCCAGGGCACCATGTGGTGGAGGGAGTACTTTCAGTCATTGGATCAGTATGCATCTTTACTTCATGCTTCATGTTTGATAGAGATTATGGTAGCATAATTTAGGGTCCAAGAGTAACGGGATGGACAAATGAGGAAAAGAAGTTAAGAGTCAGGTGATAGAATTTGGTGCTTCACAAAACTCAGCTTCTTTACTCCTTTCTGCCTAACCGATGGAATGAGGACAGCACTGGAGTAGAAAGTGTTGTGATCAGAGGATAGGGCAAAGGATTATAACAATGTAAAAGGTTAGCAGTAGGGTGAAAGCATGCTTCCAGTTATAGAAACAGGGGTCCTAGAATGTCTTATACTATGCCATTTAAATTGTAACAGGCTTGCATGATCTTTGACAACTCCTTCAAGTAACAAAAATAAAGGTATTATTTTGGAACTTACTCCTTTTT
Source organism: Thryonomys swinderianus (assembly GCA_004025085.1). Taxonomy (NCBI): domain Eukaryota; kingdom Metazoa; phylum Chordata; class Mammalia; order Rodentia; family Thryonomyidae; genus Thryonomys; species Thryonomys swinderianus. Next base: position 11,293 of record PVIC010024141.1, on the reverse strand, counting down.
CTCTAAGTATTGTATTCACCCCATATCTGTGGTTTCATTTTCTAGCACTTCAGTTACAGTCAACTGTACTCCAAAAAAACATTAAAGGGAAAATTCCAGAAATAATTCATAAGTCTTAAAATACCTACATTTCTGAGCCCAGTGAAATTTTACAGGCTTCTTGCTCCATTCTGAGATGTTTTATGTAGCACATCCACACAATATGTTACCTGCCCATTGGTCACTTAGCTATCCTGGTCATTGGAGTCAGTGTTGTGTTAACAGAGTTCTTGTGTTTGAGAAATTTTTATTAACAATAGCCCTATGTTTAATATTTTTTAAGTTAATACCTACATACTTCTTTTTCCCTCTGACTTGATGTGTCTTCTATTTCTCATTCTTCTCCATGCTTCTACACACACATGCACACACACACACACACACACACACACACACACACACCAGGATCCACCCTAGACTAGACTCATGACAAGCATATCATAAAACAATTTGAATACAGAACTTCCGCTGCCTATTTCTCAGTCAGTGGAGGAAAATAAATCATTTTTTCTTTCAGACTGCCTGTTCACTTTCTTCACATGTGATTCAATGACTTCATTTAGCGGGTTAGTAGAGTTTTAACCGATAAACCTATATTTGGGTAAATTTAGGCTTTTGAACACATTTTGATAAGCATTGCCCTTTTCCCTGTTTTATTTTTATTTTTGTTGAAATGTTGAAATCGTGCATCAAAAACATTCTTCAGGACCATGCCACAAACTCTTTTTCTCTACAGAAAATCACAAAATTCTCTTGTAATGACCCCAAAGATGGATACTTGCAAAGATAAACACTTTAGAGTTGGCTTTCCCTCAATATTGTCACACCTCACATTATACGGACTATTCTTATTGAAAAGTACTAAATGTCTGATAGAGGACAATTAAGTGTGGTGCCTTCTGTGAAGGGCTCAGAAGCCACTTCCAGAAAGATAATGCATGTGCTGCAGAGGTGTGTCTTGGGGAGTTGTGAGAGAGCGGAGAGGTCACTAATTCCGCCTCCAGGAGGCTGAGTGTGGGCACCATAGAAATCAAGACTTACCAGGTTATGAAAGTGATTCTTTGATAAGTTACCAGGCAGGGGGAAGAGGAAGAGGATTTTAAGCAGAAAGAACAATCTGAATAGTCAATGAGGTAAAAAAAAAAAAACAATATACAACAATATGGAATAATAGAGGGAGTGAAAGAAAAATAACAATAGTGATAAAGGAGCAATATCTGTCCTAGAAGACTAGTCAGTCAGATGATCCATAAGAAACTGATGGTTTAGTAATAATAAAGAAATAATGCTAAGAACAACTACATTTATTTATTTATTCAGAGGCTGAGCACCATGCAGAGAACTTTGCATCTACTTCTCAAACTGCTCCATAGAGCAGGTTCTATCATGTCCCAGGTGCACAAAGTAAGAGTCAGTAGCCCACATGCATCATGTAAGTGATCAGCAGCAGACATGAACGCCATTCTGAGCTTTGTCTGACCTCCCATGCTCTTTGCCTTGGAGTGGAGCTGCCTTTCCCACGCACTGCCACTTGCATTATGCAGCACCTGCACAGCACCATATGTGAATTGTTGGTGTTTAATAAGCCATATGGAGACTTCATACTCTGTTCCAAGAATTCTGGTGTAGAAGCCGCTGTTCCATAGATAAAGGAACTCCATCCCAGAATGTTTACTAACTATTCCTTGGTCCTGCTGTTAAAAAAGAGAATGCAAATGTTTAGGTCCTAATGGAGCTTGGTTTACTATATGCTTACTAACTCAGCCTCAGGGATGGGTTTTACAGAAATCTATTTATAGAAATCTATTAGAAACTCTTTCCCTTGAATAAAAACTTGAAACAACAGCCAAAAGAATGGTATATAGAGTGGACATACTGAAAGCCTGTTGGTTTTCAATAGCATTTGAACTTCAGCTTTGCCACCTATTCCTAAGAACCCACCAGGGTACAGGGCTGTCTTCTTGCATTTCAATGAGTCTGCAGCTATTTTTTTCTCTGCCGGTTGTGGAGAACACACAATCAGGTATTACGATGTGACAGGATGATGGAAATGGGAAAGTGAAGACGGCACATGGGAAGGCAGTAATTAACCAGAATGCATATTTATCATAGTCTGTCATTGTTTACAAACAATATAATGATTCCTGATTGTAGAATTAAACTCCAGGCTCTAGTGTGTGAAGTCAATCAAACAACTCCAGCAGGTGCAGATCACCAACAACACTAACCAACTAAGTGCTCTGTATGCAGAAGCTAGAGACAGCGAAAGCATCTTCTCATGAAAAAATGAAACATTGTTGAAGACATAAATAATCAGGCTATTAGGGTAGCTGATAAGGTATCAGCCTTATTCTGTTCATCTGCGAACGGACAGGGAAATCCATGTCAGATAGTCCACCCTCTCTGCCTTGGCTCCCAGAAGCGACCATCTTCTCTCATCTGGACATCTCCTACAGCCTCCTGCTTCGCTTTCCCATCTCCTTTCTTGCTAACATGTTCTCTAGAGAGCACCCAGAGGAAGCTTGTAAAAACCCGGTTGAATCATGTAGTTATTCCCATAAAGCCATCTTCTTTCCTCCCTGACTAGGAGCTTTGAGGCCATGTAGGATCTGGCTCTGTCTTTCTCTCTAACCTCACCCACTGCCGTTCCTCCTCTGGGAACACATGCGGTGCACATGGTCTTCTCCATCCTTGAGCAGCTGTTTCAATCTGCCCAAGGACCTCTGTGTCTGCTCTTCCTTTTGGCAGTAATGGTGACTACTCGATCCTCATTGATTGGGTCACTTTAGACACGCAGTCCCGGTTCAAAGTCATTTTCCCTTGGATTGCCCCAGCCACTCTGCTGAATGGCTGTGGCTCACTCAGCCTAACTCACACTGCTGCTGTATTGTTCTATTTTATTTTCTTTATAGCATTTAAAACTTTCTGAAGTTTTAGCTTTTATCTGTCTTTTGTAGTAGAGTATAAATTGCCTATGATCAGAGTGCCTGGTGGACAGCAGTCAAATAGGAATGAAGTGAATGGATCAAAAGAGGTAAAATGAGTGGAATATTTCTGTAATCTATTGTCATACAATACTACGTGCTGTAACTTCTCTGTTCCTACAAGTTTTGCATCTTTTAAAATCTTTGTTAAATTGAAATAAGCATATTTTTCAGCTAGGAACTCTCTTTCAAATGGGAACTTAACTTTTCGGGATCCTATAACTCAGAGTCTAATGAAAGACAAGGTTTGCACAACAGTAAAGTTAAATCTGTTATACAGAAATGTAAGCTACCCTGCATTCATTTTGCTGAGTTTAGTTTTCCTACTTGGGTTTTACTGTACAACATCAATGTATAAATACATGTATATCACAGAATTAGAGAAGCAAAGGGATCCCTGTGAGATTCTAGGAGAAGCATGGAGAAGAATATGAGACACTGTCAACAAAGAAGAGCGGTATTTATTAACTGGAATATTGCACAGGCCTCCAATATTTCCCCACTTGGATTCTCTTTTTTAAATTCTTTATTGACAATTTTATACACAACTCACAATCACATACAACATTGGGGAATTTGTAACAGTATATGACACAAGTTAATTCTCATTTTTACCCACATCCCTACCCATCCACAACCCCCCACCCCTTATATTTATGCTCTTTTATTTTTTTTCCAAATCATATTTATTCTGTCCCCTCTTTACATTCCCACACAAAATTCCCTTTGGATATTTCCTATTTTACAAAAATTATCATACATTCTAGAACTCATTTACATCTACAGGTTCTCATATCAATGACAAGATATGGTATTTGCATGTCTGTGTTCTATTTATTTCACTTATTAGTGTGTCCTCCAGGTGTCTCCATTTGCACATAAATGAATGAAACTTTTCATTCTTTATGGCAGAGTAATACTCCATTTTAAGAAAAAAAAAACACATCTTCTTTATCCAGTCTCCAGTTGATGGGCATTTGGGTTGTTTCCAATATTGGGCTATTTTGAACTGAGCTGCTATGAACAAGGGTGTACATATGTCTTTCCAATGTGATTTTTAAATTCCTTTGAGTATATTACTGGCAGGGGAATAGCAGGGTCAAATGGGACCTCTAGTCCTAATTTTCTGAGGAATCTCCACACTGATCTCCACAATGGTTGCACAAGTCTACAATCCCACCAATGGTGGAAAAGGGTTCCTTTCTCCCCACAGCCTCACCAGCATTTATTGTTAGTTGATTTTGCAATAGCAACTATTGTTTGTGGAGTTAGGTAAAATCTCAGTGTTGATTTCATCTGCATCTCTCAAATGACCAGTGGTATTGAACATTTCTTCATATGCTTCTTAGCTGCTTTGATGAACTCTCTATCTTCATCTTCCAGGCTGCCTACCTCAGAGAATGAAAGCATCAGGCACCGGCTGCCTCAGCCAAGGACTCAGGAACCCTCTTTCCACATCTCTCCTCCTTTCAGTCATGTCTGAGCCCTGCACCTTCTGAATGGCTTTGAAACCTGGCTGCTGCTTTCTATTTTCAATACCTGTATCTTACACTATCCACTTCCTCAACCCTAGATTCTTTAGCCTCCTAACTAGTCTCTGACCCCTCTGTCATTTCTCATAGCTGTCAATTCTCCACCTTTTTCAAAAGCACTAATGATCCAGACATTCATGGGTCCCCATGTCCACTCTAACAAGACCCCTCCTGATCTATCTCTGGATCATTCTCACCCCTGCTTCTCAGGCTAATGTGTCAGTGCAGTGGATTGCTCTGGCTCCCCAGTGCAGCTTGCTTTCTCTTACCCCTGGCCACTGAACATGATTTTTGATATGACACGGAATTTTTATGAGTCTTTTCTCCCTGGCTAACAGTATTTATGCTTCACTCCTACCTAAAGACAGATACAACTTTCTCCAAAAATACTACCAGAACTTGTCCTACCCTTACACTGTGTGTCCTGGCCTGGCCTGGCCTGTAGTCTTGATGGTCACATTTTATTGACCCAGAATACTACCCTGAATCCTATCACTTGTTTCCAGATTCTTCTTGAGAACTGATTATACTTCTCTCACCTATGCTGCAGTTTTCTATTTTTCTTTTCTCCTCTTTCTTTTTTATTCTACTGGTGTCTCCTTTGCTTCCTTAACAGGCTCAAATTTGATTCCTTAATCTTAACCTGGCATTGGTATTTACATTTCTTTGTCTTCAGGTGTTTACTGTTCTCTGTTTACTCTTTTTGCTCTCTTTTTCTCTGCCCAATATTTGTGCCTCACTGTTTGGACCAGAGTAATCAATATTGCAATTTTTGAATTGAATGAATTAATAACAGCTGCTTTAACAATCTGATGAAAGAATGTCCTAACTTCAGATTTTTAAATTAAAATCAAACTTCTTTTTAAGAATTTTTGTTTCCTTTAGAGTGAACAAGATGTGCTGAATAAAAAGAAAATTCTGTGTCTGATCAAAATGAGAAAGTAGAGTAAAATGTTAAAGCCCCTCAGAAATGCTCTATTTCTAGAATACTCCTCTTTTAGTTCATTGTTTTAAAAACGTCTTTCTTATCTCCTTTTTCAAATGTTAAGAACTAAGAGTATGTGTGTTACTGAGGATTTAATCACCAATTCAGAGGAAAGAGTATGTTAAATACATAGAACTGAACAGTGTAGAATTCAAATATCCCCCAACCCAACTTTCCAGTCTTTATTGCTGGGTTACACTATTTTTTTTTTCTTTTCCCTTAGGTCTAGAAATTATTAATGCTACATTATTTTAGAAGCACTTCTTTGTGCTCTTTGCTCATAGGACACATATTTAAGGCCATTTGAAAGAGTTTTACATGAGTTAAGCAGAGGCAACATGAAAGCCATGTTAAAAGGACATTTCTCCTCATCAGAGTTAGTTAGGAAGTCTTATGAAGTTATACACATTTGTGGAATTCATGTGATTTAGAAATAACAGGCAAATCCTCTATAAAGAGGGTAAACACTGAACTGTCACCCCAGTGCACAGTTTACCATCTAGTTCAGAAATTCCAATTGTCCTTTGGGTCACTGGACATCAAATATTGCAATCTTTCTCCCAGAGAACCACGAGCAGGAAAACATCTGTATCAGTGGATTTGTGCATTGCTGGTGTTTCCTTAAATATCATCAGTTTGTGCAAATGGAACTAACCGTGATAGCCCAGGATGGAAGTATATATTACAGACCCCAGTTAACTACCTTGGTGGGGAGTTTTGGGTAGAATGTATATTAAAAGGATAGCAGATGAGGAGCTCCAGTGGCACAATCGGTTAGTGCATGGTACTTACACAGAACAGCAGATGAAATAAGGGACTATCTGCAGTTATTCTCATCGAATTCTCTTCTAGGATATTCACAGTGTGATTAATATTACCCTTACCAAAATCAATCAGTTTTCTTTGAAAAACTCCATTATTCAGTGACCAGTGAATATGTTCTACACACTATGGTAATTCTGTGAATAAATCACATTTTCAGTTGCCATCCTGCTGATAGGAAAAAAAAAATATTTCTTTCCAAATGAAGAAAATGCAAGTCACCAGCAGAGCCGTGCTCCATTCACAGTTCTTTGATTCAAACCACAAGTTCTGGACTTCCTGGAATTACTGCCTGCCCTCTATGGAGATTCTGGGGTGGGACCACCAGCACCTGCATTACAGTTTCCTCTTTGAAAGACGTTGTCAGTTGCTTCCCCTCTCTGTGACTCAGTTTGCTTGTTTGCACTGAGTAAAGGCCAACAGATTCTACTTGATAGGGCTGCTGTCCTCTCTCACGACAAAGTCTCTGGAAATGAAAGTGGAGAAAATAACACATGGCATGGAGTTAGCCTGCAATTCATATGGCCTATTATTTTTGGGTGATATTACATAGAGTGCAGCTCTGTGGGAGAACTCTTGCTTGGCTTCATTTCTTTTGGTCCCATTTTGAAATCTTAATTAAGGGAATAGTAATTAATTAGTGGTCAATCAGCAGAGCTATATGTTTATGGAGGAGTGCTTAAAAATTGCAAAACTTTTGCTGGGCGTGGTGGATCATGCCTGTAATCCCAGCCCTCGGGAGGCAGAGGCAGGAGGATTGCTGAGTTCGAGGCTTGCCTGGGCTACAGAGTGAGCTCAGGGCCAGCTTGAACTACAAAGTGAGACCCTATCTCAAAAAAAAAAATTGCAAAACTTCTTATTCCGTTATCCTCTGAAGCCAGCCTGGTGAAAATGAGATGCTTTTCCCACTTCACATAAAATGAAAAGACAACTCAATATCTTTTGTCTCTTTGCTTCAAGCTCCTTCTAGAACTCATCATGAATTGGATAGTTGGGTTTTTGCCTAATAAACTCCTGTCAAAAAGGCATTGAGAGTTTCAAAGGAATATCACAAACAGTAATGGAACATTAGACTTCAAGTCCATTGAAAGCCACATTTGAGTTTTACTTGTTCTTAGCTTTTTGACCCATGAGCCAATTAGTAAAATTTTATGGAATTTAGCTTCTTCTCAGATGGGACTATCTATGTCAAGGCAATTGGTCTCAACAGGTGATGACACCCCATACCCTCTGCAAGGTGACACTTGGCAGTGTTTGAAGACATTTTCAGCCATGTTGACTGAAAATTCTAGCATAGGAGGGCTGTGCTAGAATCTAGTGGTTGGAGGCCACGATGAGGGCACATAGCCCACAGCCATCTTCCATGAGAAACTAGGCAGCTTCAGTAGCACTGAATCTGAAACACCTTGACTTAGAGTGTTAGCCTAAATAAAATATTTATAAATGACTTACTGACACACAAAATCTATGACAAGTACTCACATTCATTCATCAAGTATTTCTTGAAGGTACATTTTCCAGGCATTGCTAAGTTTCCTCTTCAGTAGGGTCTAAGTATTGTGATAAAATAATAATTCAAACTGAGATGTCTGAAATGTATTCTTCTGTTTAGGAAGAATGCAGTTTAACAAATATCTTTTAATGTTTAATATGAGCAGATCTCTGACAGAAGGTCAGCCTCCCTGGTTAGCCCTGGAGGAGAGTAGGTCTCTTTTAGCTGACCATCTACCTTAAGAGCCAGGAACTGAGCATTGCAATTACTGTTTTCACTCTGCTGCCTTTGGGATTCGAGGAGATGATACAGAAAAAGTGGCCAGCCTCATTCAACACCCTCTGCCCTGCATTAGACATGTGGTTACATTGCAGGAATCGCTTTCTCAAACTTTTTCATCCATTTCCATTGTTTATCCTCACTATGCTCAACAACAGTCTTCCAGGGTTTTATTCCCACTCCCAGATGATAGACTGTTCAGATGGGAAACCCTCTCCAGTTGGGTTGTCTGTGTCCATCTTTGGGCCGCAAGACTCCACACCTTTCTAGCTGTGTCTCTGCCATTGTCTCAAACAGGACTCCAGATAAAAAACAGACTTGATATTGTTAGAGCCCTTGTCTTTCCAAGCTCTTGGTGGATTTGTCCTTTAAAAGGAGGGTATTCAGTGGCTCTTCATCCTTCCAGGTGCATTGCAGTTCTATCTCCAAACCCTTGCTGTGTCCATGTGAACCCAACAACAGTGAAATTCTGCATTGTGCTCCTGGTTACATTCACAGTTTTCCAGTCAACCCTAACTTCCTCCAGAATAATTTTTGACTAATAGTTTTAAGACAGTTCATGTAATTCATCTGTTTCTTTTAAAATCCACAGAGTTCTCAGCATTCGAACAACTGTCCTGGGTTAATGTATCTTTTTTTTAATGAAAAGATCAATAGAAGTTTAAATTAGCATTTTCCAATAAGCATGGATTATTGTATTTGATTTTGTCTTCCTTTAAGGATATATTATGTGACATCTGGTGATTAAATATTTGTTAAACAGAATTAGCTAATATATCTTTGTTAACTTTTTTCATGAGCCTATTAAATGTATAATTAAAACAGTTGATTCTTCTTAGAGTAATCATGGTAAATTGACTATAGGTAGAAGAATATGAAATATCTTACATGCCAGGAAGAGCATTAGGACATTTCATCCTCTTCTAGTCATTTGCTTTTATTTCCAATGAGCTGGAGGAGGGGAATGGACATTTCTAACATAGATATAACAATAAAAGACCTAAGAAATCCTGAAATTTCAAGTTGTTCCTAACTGAGCACTTTAAACATTATTGCAATTCTGGCTTCACTGGGATGGTCATGTCTTAAGGTTGATACTTAAAACTTTTAGTGTGTTGGTACTTCTAAATACCTCTTATAGAAACTTTCTGATGGTCATGTGTCCACCTTAATAAAGAGCAAGCTTTGTATTTAATAAAACCTGAGCTTGCACTCTTGCCACCTGCCAACTGGGTAATTTGGGGGACAGTTGCACCTTCCATGAAAAGAGTAACGGCCTCACCTAATAGGATTATTGTGAAGATTAAATTATGGAAATTGCTGAGCATGGTAACAGGTACATAGGAACCCTAAGTAAATTTTATCTGCTCATCATTATTATTAGTTTCTAGTTTCAGATCGCTATGCTTGATTTGCCTTTGGAATCTCTACACACAACAAGTTAGTAAAGAGCCTTAGTTTAGCTCTCCAATGAGTCCAGTTTTTCAGGACTAGTATAGGAAAGAAGCTGCCATTCCTGAGAAGAAACCAGTCACCCTTAAAATAGCTTTGCAACAGTAATGCTCCTTACCCCCAAAAGAGTAGTTTTAGAGTGTCATAATGATCAAAAGATGAGAAGTTAAAGCCCAATAAATGTTAAATATTACTATTTTATATGAATTTTTATAATGTTTGGAGTTCTTGTGACAAAATTAACTCTGACAAGCAAAAATATAATTTCTAGGCTTGTAAAATTACAAAGCTAGATATGGAGCCAAATTGGGACACTGCTAAATGCAGAGCCCTCTCTCTTTACTTTTTCTCAGATTTGCCTGTGTCCCTTGCTTTATTGCTACATTAATGGCTTGTCTCGCTGGAGTGAAGAAGCCACTGTGCACGTGCCTTCCCAGCCGGGTCTTCTCCCACATTGCTGGGCACGAACGACCTTTGTGGTCCTGCAGAACAGCCCCAGCGAGGGCTTGTATTACCCAGTGTCAAATGCCCATGCCTCAGTTACCCACTGTGCTCGGGGGCAGGGAGTGCTCTCTTCACATATGGACCATATTTTGTTCCCTTTTCACCTGATATTGATTGAGAAAAAGATGCCTATATATGAGTAGAATTTGTAGGTATCAGGGCATTTGTTAGAGGTGACTCAAAATTGGTGAAGCGTAATGAAACAGAGAGTCTGTCAGAGGGAGGGGATTAGGCAGGAAGAGAGGTCAGGAGAGGTTGTAGAACTTGGTTCAGGGAAAATAAGAGGTTATTTGACAGGAGTAAACAATTATGATCTTTGCTGAAAGAAGCTGGTGCCATAGGACTAAATCAACAGGGAGGAGAGCAAAACTCATGCATGCTCTTGGAAAATAGAGTAAACTCATCATGAACTGATACTTGAAATAGCAAGGCGGCAAACGAGGGAGTCTGAATTCAGTATCTTACTTTACGTGAATGACATTGAAGTAAAATCTGACAGTAAAACCTGAATTAGGAAGGCATGGCTGAGTATTGCCAAGCCAGAAAATTATATGTGGATGCTCTAGGTTGTTTTACTTCAGCTGTATAAGGTTTTAAGGGTGATTTACATTATTAAATCCTTAGTGGTGATCAGTTTATACACACTATATCTATATCTATGTCTATATCTATATATTACATTTTGGATCAGGCTATGGAGTTTGCCATCAAGTCTGTCTGCATGTTTTAGACATAATTAAATAAAACATTTAGTACTATGCCTAACTGGCTTCTGTTCTGATTACTTTTTCATGTCCTTTTCAGTCTAAAAGGTTTGCTCTTTCGTACACACCAATACACACTGTAAACTGCACTTCCTGTACACACCATCAGCCTTCTCTTCCATTTGTTCATTCTGAAGATAGCTGCTGGGCATGAACTGTGCCCTGGCAGCCTGGCCTGTGTGTGCCCAGAGATCAGAGGGAAAGAAGCATGACCGCTACAGTCTAGTGTGGGAAACACACACGAAGGGGAAACTCTAGAAACGTCCCTAAATACATACATCATGGTGCTGTGTAGAAGGGGCAGGGTGGGGGATGAGCTGACACTGGCGTAGGGAAGGTAGGTAAAACCCCTCAGTGGAGTTACACATGAGCGACTTCTGTGAGGATGGGACAGGGTCAAGCAGGTGACAAGCAGAAAGCACAAGGCAGAGAAAGCAGAA